>CATOTO010000110.1:0-37671 GCA_951812925.1 Calliopum simillimum | reverse complement strand
GGTCGGGTGTGCGTTGGGCTTGAGGGCTCATGGATCAACTGTAGGAAAAGAAAAAACAAGGTCTGACAGGTGCGTGGCGCAAATGACCGAGCAACTGGCGAATAGCCCTACAGCCTACAGGCAAAAATAAACCCGGCACCAGGCCGGGTTTATTCATTCAACCATCGATCAATGCAGAATCTGGCTCAAGAACAACTTGGTCCGATCGTTCTGCGGGTTGTCGAAGAAGTCGTTCGGCGCCGCCTGTTCCACGATTTCGCCCTTGTCCATGAAGATCACGCGGTTGGCCACGGTGCGCGCAAACCCCATTTCGTGGGTTACGCACAACATGGTCATGCCGTCTTCGGCCAGGCCGATCATAGTGTCCAGCACCTCTTTGACCATTTCCGGGTCGAGGGCCGAGGTCGGTTCGTCGAACAGCATGATCTTGGGTTTCATGCACAGCGCGCGGGCAATCGCCACACGCTGTTGCTGGCCGCCGGACAGTTGCCCCGGAAACTTGTGCGCCTGCTCCGGAATACGCACGCGCTCCAGGTAGTGCATGGCGATTTCCTCGGCCTTGCGCTTGGGCATCTTACGCACCCACATCGGCGCCAGCGTGCAGTTCTGCAGGATGGTCAGGTGCGGGAACAGGTTGAAGTGCTGGAACACCATGCCCACTTCACGGCGGATCGCTTCGATCTGCTTGAGGTCGTTGGTCAGTTCCACGCCATCGACCACGATGCGGCCCTGCTGGTGCTCTTCCAGACGGTTGAGGCAGCGGATGGTGGTGGACTTGCCCGAACCCGACGGGCCGCACAGCACGATACGCTCGCCCTGCTTGACGTTGAGGTTGATGTCTTTCAACACGTGGAACTGGCCGTACCACTTGTTGACGCCCTGCATCTGGATAATGCCTTCAGGGCTCACAGGCTGTTTGATCGCTTCGCTCATCACATCAACTCCTAACGCTTGTGGCCTGTGTCGAGCTTGTGTTCCAAATGAATGGAATAGCGCGACATACCAAAACAGAAAATCCAGAACACCAGGGCGGCGAACACGTAGCCCTCAGTGGCCATACCCAACCATTTCGGGTCGGCGGCAGCTTGCTTGACGCTGTTGAGCAGGTCGAACAGGCCGATGATGATCACAAGGCTGGTGTCCTTGAACAACGCGATAAACGTGTTGACGATGCCGGGAATCACCATCTTCAGGGCTTGCGGCAAAATCACCAGGCCCATGCTGCGCCAGTAACCCAGGCCCATCGCCGCAGCTGCTTCGTACTGACCTTTAGGGATCGCTTGCAGACCGCCGCGCACCACCTCGGCCACGTAGGCCGACTGGAACAGGATCACGCCGATCAATGCCCGCAGCAGCTTGTCGATGCCCATGCCTTCAGGCAAAAACAACGGCAGCATCACCGAGGACATGAACAGCACCGTGATCAACGGCACGCCGCGCCAGAATTCGATGAAGGTCACACAGACCACCCGAATCGCCGGCATGTTCGAGCGTCGGCCCAAGGCCAGCACGATGCCCAGCGGCAACGCGCCAGCAATGCCGACGGTGGCGATCACCAGGGTCAGCATCAGGCCGCCCCATTGGCTGGTTGCCACGTTGGTCAGGCCGAAAGCGCCGCCGTGCAGCAGGAAGAACGCGATGATCGGGTACAGCACCAGAAAGCCCAGGCCGTAGATCGCCTTGCGCGGAAAACGCGAGATGAACAACGGCGCCACGCCAACGATGGCCAGCCACACGGTGAGGTCCACGCGCCAGCGCAGGTCGCCCGGGTAGTAGCCATACATGAACTGCCCGAAGCGCTGTTGGATGAACACCCAGCAGGCGCCCTCCTTTGTGCAATCGGCGCGAGTCGTACCCACCCAGTTGGCGTCAAGGATGGCCCAGTTCAGGATCGGCGGGACCACCAGATAGATCAGGTAAAACGCCAACAGGGTCAGCAGGGTATTGAGCCAGCTGGAGAACAGGTTGGCGCGCATCCATGCCATCGGCCCGAAGACTTTGTTCGGCGGCGGCATATCAGGTTTGAACGTATGCGAACTCATGCAGGTTTCCTCACCGCTCGATCAGCGCAATGCGCTTGTTGTACCAGTTCATCAGCAGGGAAATGCTGATGCTGATCGCCAGGTACACGCTCATGGTGATGGCAATGACTTCAATCGCCTGGCCGGTCTGGTTGAGCACCGTGCCGGCAAACAGCGAAACCATTTCCGGGTAACCGATACCGGCGGCCAGTGACGAGTTTTTCGCCAGGTTCAGGTATTGGCTGGTCAGCGGCGGAATGATCACCCGCAGCGCCTGCGGAATGATGACCTTGCGCAGCGTCGGCCCAGGGCGCAGGCCCAGGGAGCGGGCGGCTTCGGTCTGGCCGTGGCTGACGGACTTGATGCCCGACCGCACGATCTCGGCGATGAACGCCGCCGTATAGACCGTCAGCGCCAACGTCAGCGCCAGCAGTTCGGGGATCAATACCCAGCCGCCAACGAAGTTGAAGCCTTGCAGTTTTGGCATTTCCCAGTGCAGCGGCGCGCCGAAGATCAAGGCGCACAACGCCGGGATCACGATGAACAGCGCAAGGCCGGCCCAGAACTTGTGGAACGGTACGCCCGTGGCCTCGAAGCGCTTGTTGGCCCAGCGCGCCATCAACACGATAGCAACGATGGCGAGCACCACACTGATCACGAACGGCCAGAACCCGTCGGCGGCCAGCGCCGCCGGCATGTTCAGGCCCCGGCTGCTGACGAAGAAGGTATCGCCGAAGTTATGGCTGTTGCGCGGCCCCGGCATGGTCAGGAACACCGCGAAGTACCAGAACAGGATCTGCAGCAACGGCGGGATGTTGCGGAACACTTCCACATACACCGTCGCCAGCTTGTTGATCATCCAGTTGGGCGACAGGCGCGCCACGCCGATGATGAAGCCCAGCAGGGTCGCCAGGACCACACCGATCACAGTCACCAGCAAGGTGTTGAGCAAGCCGATCACAAACACCCGGGCATAGCTGTCCGATTCGGTGTAGTCGATCAGGTGCTGCGCGATGCCGAAGCCGGCACTGCGCTCAAGAAAGTCGAACCCCGAGGTGATGCCCCGGTGCTGAAGGTTGGTCTGGGTATTGTTGAAGAGGTACCAGCCCAGGGAGACCACCGCCACAATCGTGATGATCTGGAAGAGCCACGCACGCACTTTGGGATCGCTGAAGCTGAGCTTCTGCTTGGGTGCGCCGATTTGATTTTGCATGAAGTGCCCCGAAAAGAATGGAACAGAACATCACCCGGCGGTTGGCCCACCGGGTGACAGAACCATCAGCGATCAGCGCACAGGGGGTGCGTACTGGATACCGCCGTTGTTCCACAGTGCGTTCAGGCCGCGGTCGATTTCCAGCGGGGTACTCTTGCCCAGGTTGCGCTCGAACACTTCGCCGTAGTTACCGACTTGCTTGACGATCTGCACGACCCAGTCTTTCTTCACTTTCAGGTCTTTGCCGTATTCGCCGTCGGCACCGAGCAGACGTGCAACGTCCGGGTTCTTGGTGGACTTGGCTTCAGCTTCAACGTTTTTCGAAGTGATGCCGGCTTCTTCAGCGTTGAGCATGGCGTAGCCAACCCAGCGCACGATGGCCAGCCACTCGTCGTCGCCGTTACGCACGACCGGGCCCAGCGGCTCCTTGGAAATGGTTTCCGGCAGAACCACGTAGTCCTTCGGCGAGGCCAGCTTGCTGCGCTGGGCGAACAGTTGGGACTTGTCGGAGGTCAGCACGTCGCAACGCCCGGATTCCAGCGACTTGGCGCTTTCATCGGAGGTGTCGAAGGTGATCGGGGTGTATTTCAGACCGTTGCCACGGAAGTAGTCGGAAACGTTCAGCTCGGTGGTGGTACCGGCCTGGATGCAGATGGTTGCACCGTCCAGTTCCTTGGCACTTTTAACGCCCAGCTTGTTGTTTACCAGAAAGCCGATGCCGTCGTAGTAGGTGATGAAACCCGGGAATTTCAGGCCCATGCCCGCGTCGCGAGAGCTGGTCATGGTGGTGTTGCGCGACAGAATGTCCACTTCGCCCGATTGCAGCGCGGTGAAACGCTCCTTGGCATTCAACTGGCTGAACTTGACCTTGGTCGCGTCGCCAAACACGGCGGCGGCTACAGCACGGCAAACGTCAGCATCGATCCCGAGGATCTTGCCGCTGGCATCCGGTACCGAGAAACCCGGCAGGCCGTCACTCACGCCACATTGCACAAAGCCTTTCTTCTGCACGGCGTCCAGGGTGGCGCCGGCTTGGGCAAAACCACTGACACCCAATACAGCGGCCGCGGTCACGATGGCCAGGGTGGATTTCAATACCTTCATTCAAACCTCCAGTTTTGCTCTTGTTGTGTCGGAGCTCGAACCCCACCGCACCCTTTTGAGGCGACTTTGACCCGTGTTGGCTTTTTTTGGGGTCAAACGGTTTGAGGCTGTCGCTATAAGTCCAGTTGCTATCCCACAAGCGGCGTCACTGATAGTGTTACCGACGTGGAAGAGACCTGACATCGCTGTGTGCATAGCAAGCGCCGTACCAGAGTGACGACTGAGTCGATTCAGCACACGGTCAAGAGCAAAAGATTCAACCTTGCGACACTTTATTAACAAATCCACCCGTTACGCACCGTTCCGACGCACTCAATCGGAGCGCCCGCACATTTATGGAGCAGACATGACCGACCCCTTGATTCTTCAGCCCGCCAAGCCCGCAGACGCCTGCGTTATCTGGCTGCATGGCCTGGGCGCTGATCGCTACGACTTCATGCCGGTGGCCGAAGCGCTGCAGGAAACCCTGCTGTCGACCCGCTTTGTCCTGCCCCAGGCACCGACCCGTGCGGTGACGATCAACGGCGGTTACGCGATGCCCAGTTGGTACGACATCAAGGCCATGAGCCCGGCGCGCTCGATCAGCCTTGAAGAGCTGGACGCGTCCACGCACATGGTCACGGACCTCATCGAAGCGCAGAAGAGAACCGGAATAGACGCCTCGCGGATTTTTCTCGCAGGGTTTTCCCAGGGCGGCGCGGTGGTTTTTCACACCGCGTATCTGAACTGGCAGGGGCCACTGGGTGGCGTGATTGCGCTCTCTACCTATGCGCCCACTTTCGACAATGAGCTGCAATTGTCTGCCAGCCAGCAGCGCATTCCGGCGCTGTGCCTGCACGGTCAGCACGATGAGGTGGTGCAGAACGCGATGGGCCGCAGTGCCTTCGAGCATTTAAAGAGCCGTGGTGTCACCGTGACATGGCAGGAATACCCAATGGGCCACGAAGTGTTACCTCAGGAGATCCACGACATCGGTGCCTGGTTGCTCGCACGGCTGAGCTGAAACCGGCGTTTATGTAGCCGTATGACAGACGCACTACGCCGCGCCCGATTCTTGCATTACACTGGCCGGCGTACATTCCTTAACCCATTTAATGAGATCACCGTGCTCAAAGCACTCAAGAAGATGTTCGGCAAAAGCGAGGCTGAGCCGCTCGCGCCAGTTGCCAGTGCGCCTGCCCCTGCCGCCTCCCGCCGCACCGAGGCTCAGCAGCCAGCGCGCAGCGCACCGGCTGCCCGGCCGCCTGAACCTGCCGCACCGGTGGAACCCGTCGCCGCTGCCAGGCCACCTCGCGAACGTGCGCCCAAGCCCAAACCGGTAGTGATCCCCTGGAAACTCGAAGACTTCGTCGTCGAGCCCCAGGAAGGCAAGACCCGCTTCCACGACTTCAAGCTCGCTCCGGAACTGATGCACGCCATCCAGGACCTGGGCTTCCCGTACTGCACGCCGATCCAGGCGCAAGTGCTGGGCTTTACCCTCGCCGGCAAGGACGCCATCGGCCGCGCCCAGACAGGCACCGGCAAGACCGCCGCGTTCCTCATTTCGATCATCACCCAGCTGTTGCAAACGCCGCCGCCCAAAGAACGCTACATGGGTGAACCGCGCGCGCTGATCATCGCCCCCACCCGCGAGCTGGTGGTGCAGATCGCCAAGGACGCCGCCGACCTGACCAAGTACACCGGCCTCAATGTCATGACGTTCGTGGGCGGCATGGACTTCGACAAGCAGCTCAAGCACCTCGAAGCGCGCCACTGCGACATCCTTGTGGCCACTCCAGGACGCCTGCTCGACTTCAACCAGCGCGGCGACGTGCACCTGGACATGGTCGAAGTGATGGTGCTGGACGAAGCCGACCGTATGCTCGACATGGGCTTCATCCCGCAAGTGCGGCAGATCATTCGTCAGACTCCGCCGAAAAACGAGCGCCAGACCCTGCTGTTCTCCGCGACCTTCACCGAAGACGTGATGAACCTCGCCAAGCAGTGGACCACTGACCCGTCCATCGTCGAGATCGAGGCGCTGAACGTCGCCAGCGAAAACGTCGAGCAGCACATCTACGCCGTGGCCGGTGCCGACAAGTACAAGCTGCTCTACAACCTGATCAACGACAACGGTTGGGAGCGCGTGATGGTGTTCGCCAACCGCAAGGATGAAGTGCGCCGCATCGAAGAGCGCCTGGTGCGCGATGGCGTCAACGCCGCGCAACTGTCGGGCGACGTGCCACAACACAAGCGCATCAAGACCCTGGAAGGCTTCCGCGAAGGCAAGATTCGCGTGCTGGTGGCCACCGATGTGGCCGGGCGCGGGATTCACATCGACGGCATCAGCCACGTGATCAACTTCACCCTGCCGGAAGTGCCGGACGACTACGTGCACCGCATTGGCCGAACCGGTCGTGCGGGCGCCGCAGGCGTGTCGATCAGCTTTGCCGGGGAAGACGACTCGTATCAGTTGCCGTCGATCGAAACGCTGCTGGGGCGCAAGATCAGCTGTGAAACGCCGTCGACGCATCTGTTGCGAGCCGTCGAGCGCAAGCGCCCTTAAGCCTTGGAATGCAGTCAAAAATGTGGGAGCGGGCTCGCTCGCGAATGCGGTCTGTCAGTTAAAAATGTACTGACTGATCTACCGCTTTCGCGAGCAAGCCCGCTCCCACATTTAGATATCCATTGACCTTGAACCATTTACTTCCAGCGATCAGCTGCCGCGTGATCACTGCTGCGCCCTTCCACCCAGCGTGGCCCGTCCGGCGTGTTTTCCTTCTTCCAGAATGGCGCCCGGGTCTTCAGGTAATCCATCACAAACGCACAGGCATCGAACGCGGCCTGGCGATGGGCACTGGCGGCCGCGACAAACACAATCGGCTCGCCCGGCTCCAGCGCGCCAATGCGGTGCAGCACTTCCAGCTTGAGCAACGGCCAGCGCTGCTCGGCCTCCACGGCGATTTTGGCCAGGGCCTTTTCGGTCATGCCGGGATAGTGCTCGAGAAACATCCCCGACACGTCGCGCCCATCATTGAAGTCGCGCACATAGCCGACAAAACTGACCACCGCGCCCACACCGGCATTGGCCGCGTGCATCGCATTGACTTCTGCGCCCGGATCAAAGGCGTCGGCCTGCACACGAATCGCCATGTTCAGCCTCCCGTCACGGGGGGGAAAAACGCCACTTCATCACCGGCCTGCACGGGCTCGTCCAGCGAGCAGAGCTCTTCGTTGCGCGCACACATCAGACTGGACTCATTGAGCACTGCAAACTCCGGGTCACTGGCCAACGCCAGGCGCACTGCATCGACGGTGGCGAAATCACCTTCCATCTCCAGCGAATCAAAGCCCACCGCTTCGGCGTAGCGCGCAAAAAACAGCACGTTGATACTCATTGCTCCTCCGCCTTGAAGTGCCCGCTCTTGCCACCGAGCTTTTCCATCAGGCGCACACTTTCGATGGTCATGCCGCGATCCACGGCCTTGCACATGTCGTAGATAGTCAACGCCGCGACACTCGCGGCGGTCAACGCTTCCATCTCCACGCCGGTCTGCCCGGAGAGTTTGCAGCGCGCCACGATCAGCACGGCGTCCGCACCTTCGGCGCTGAGTTCGACCTTGACGCCGGTGAGCATCAGCGGGTGGCACAAGGGGATCAAGTCACTGGTTTTTTTCGCCGCCTGGATCCCGGCAATGCGGGCCACGGCAAATACGTCGCCCTTGGGATGGGCGCCGTCGACAATCATTTGCAGGGTGGCCGGCAGCATGCGCACCCGCGCTTGGGCCACCGCCTCACGGAACGTCACGGACTTGTCGGTGACGTCGACCATATGGGCGCGACCTTGGGAATCGAGATGAGTCAGCACAGCGTTACTCCTGAACAGGAGCACCGATTGTAAACCTTACACACAATAAATGTGGGAGCTGGCTTGCCAGCTCCCACAAAAAGCCAGCTCCCACCTTGACCGCGTTTATAGGTGAGATTCGGCGTATTCCGCCAGAATCGACCGTGGTACCCCTTGCAGCGCAATATGCACGCCGTTCGGGAAGTCCTTGAAACGTTCCGTCAGGTAAGTCAGCCCGGAGCTGGTCGCGGACAGGTAAGGGGTGTCGATCTGTGCCAGGTTGCCCAGGCACACCACTTTGGAACCGGCGCCGGCGCGGGTGATGATGGTTTTCATCTGATGCGGCGTGAGGTTCTGGCATTCATCGATCAGGATCAGGCTTTGCTGGAAGCTGCGACCTCGAATGTAGTTGAGGGATTTGAACTGCAACGGCACTTTGCTGAGGATGTAATCGACACTGCCATGGGTGTTTTCGTCATCCATGTGCAAGGCTTCAAGGTTATCGGTGATCGCCCCCAGCCACGGCTCCATTTTTTCCGCCTCGGTGCCGGGCAGAAAGCCTATCTCCTGGTCCAGGCCCTGCACACTGCGGGTCGCGATAATACGGCGATAGCGCTTGGTGACCATGGTCTGTTCAATGGCCGCCGCCAGGGCGAGGATGGTTTTGCCCGAGCCCGCGGCGCCGGTCAGGTTGACCAGGTGGATGTCCGGGTCGAGCAACGCATACAGCGCCAGGCTCTGGTAGATGTCACGCGGTTTCAGGCCCCAGGCTTCCTGGTGCAACAGGGGCTCCTGATGCAGGTCGAGGATCAGCAGCTTGTCGACCTGGATCTCTTTGATCCAGCCCACAAAGCCCTGCTCGTCAACGATGAATTCGTTGATGTGCACGGAGGGCAGATTGTCGATCAACTGCACCTGGTGCCAGGTACGGCCATGATCCTGACGGGTCTCGACCTTGGCGACCAGGTCCCAGAACGAGCCCGGCACCGTGTGATACCCGCGCGAGAGCATCGAGACGTCGTCGACCAGTTGATCGGTGCTGTAATCCTCGGCCGCGATCCCGCATGCACGGGCCTTGAGGCGCATATTGATGTCTTTGGTCACCAGCACCAGGCGCAGGTCCTTGTCGCGCGCGTGCAGGTCGATCAATTGATTGATGATCTTGTTGTCGTTGAGGTTTTCCGGCAGCAGGCTGTTGGGCTCGCCGCGCTTGCTCATCAGGATCGACAGCAGGCCCTTGGGTCCGCTTTTGCCACGCTGGATCGGCACGCCCACTTCAACGTCTTCAGGCGAAGCCTCGCCCAGCGTCTTGTCGATCAGGCGAATGGCCTGGCGGCATTCGGCGGCCACGCTGTGGTGCCCGCTTTTGAGCTTGTCGAGTTCCTCAAGCACGATCATGGGGATGGCGACGTGATGTTCTTCGAAGTTAAGCAGTGCGTTTGGATCGTGGATCAGTACGTTGGTATCAAGCACATAAAGGATTGGCTGGTCGGAAGAAGGGTTACGTCCATGATCATCCATACTCGGTCACCTTTGTGGGAGCCATTCGACGCAATACCTGAGCGGTGCTGCGCCTCGATTCGACCACCGCACACACCTGAGTGACGTCAAGTGCATTGCCCACAGGAGGAGTCTTGGAAGACGCCACCTGTGTTGCAGGGTTCGGCGGTCTGACTTCGTAATACCGCAAAACCCATGACAGAAAAAAGCACTTTGACGTTTTTTTGAAGTTTATTTTTCAGGATGACGAATAGCACTAGCCGAGTACCACCTACCCCGCTAAAGTCGGAAGTCCGCCTGCCTTGAAATGCTTCGAAAAACCGCCCCAAAAACGCCTGATCCCCAACAGGGCCGGGCACTTGCGCTTTTCAGCGAAACGCCTCCCGACAGTCCTGCCAGCCCAGCCCGCTCTGCGCCGTTTCATGCAGCAACATCGGCAATGCCAGCCGCGCCCGGTCCTGGGTGTCGTGGAATACGATCACGCCTTTGCGCCATAACAGCATCAGGGTGAGCACCCGCTGCGCCGACTCATCGGCCTTGAGCTTGCCCGGCTCGTCCTGGGAATCGATATCCCACAACGCCACCTGCAAACCCTGTGACTGGAAAAACCCCTGGCTGTCGGCACGGCGCTGCCCATAGGGCGGCCGGAACTGCGGCACATAGTTTTCCGGCATCAGGTTCTGCGCCAGCGTGGCGCTGCGGGTGATGGAGCTTTGCCAGTCGACCCAGTGACTGTGGGAACGGTACTGCCAACCCTGAGTCCCCACGCACTGCCCCTGATACAACGCCTGCACGTCGCTGGCCGAGCTGCGCTCCACACGGGTTTGCAGACTGCTGCCGAGCACGAAGAAGGTTGCGTTCATTTTCTGTTTGCGCAGGTAGTCGGCAAGCCAGTCGGTATTGCCGCCGACCGCAGCCGGCCCGCCATCGAAGGTGAGCAGGAACACGCGGTCGTTGAACTCGTCGCCGTTGCGTTCATGGTCGCCGAAGCGCGCAACTTCGCTGCTGATCTGCGGGAACAGGGCCGCCTTGCGCAGCAGCTCGTCCAGGTAACGCTCATGGAAGGCATGGCTCGGGGCGGCCCACCCTATATAGAAGGAGTCTTCGCTGAGCTCAAGCTTGCCGGCCTGCTCGCGCAGGTCGTCCATGCTCTCCACCAGGTAGCAGAACGAGGCATCTTCCTCGCAGCTCTGCTGGGCGAAGATGTAGTTTGCCAGCAGGCGCTTCCACAGTTGACGGCGCAGGTCGTCGATGGCGGCCAGGTTGATGATCTTCAAGCCCAGGCGCTGTTTGAGCGAGGGTTCGTCAAGGGACTCGCTGGCCAGCAGGCTGCGGGAGAACATCAGGATTTCGGCGCGTGAGGCTACGTCGAACAGCGCCGGGCTGCCGAGCTTTTCGGGCCAGGTGCCGCGGTCCAGGCTGGCGACATCCACGGGCGCCGCCTGTGCATTCAGGCAAAACAAGCAAGCCGACAACAAAAGCGCTATTCGCACACGGGGTCTCCCTCTCCAGAGTCGTCGCGCACTATAGCCGATCGTGATGGGAGTGGATGGAGTCGGATCAGGTTGAGCTTGAACGACTCCATCACGACAAAGACAGAAAAGTCCGACAGCTATTGCATTCGAATTGGTAAGAGCCCTCTGTATTTCCTCAGCACTATTGAAGCACCCAATCATAGCTTCCTAGGATTGCGTCCGTCTCAACTGACCCTGGCGCATTACAAGGAAGCCCCATGCCCCGTCAAAGCGACCTGCGTTACACCTTCGAACCGCTGCGGGGCGATGCCTTTGAGGTGGTCTCGTTCACCCTCGAGGAAGGCCTCTCCCAGACCTTCAAACTCGAACTGGAGCTGGTCAGTCACCACCCCGCCATCGACTTCTACCGCATGCTCGACCTGGCAGCAGTGTTCACCATTTGGCGCAACGACACCCCGGTGCGCTACGTCCACGGCCTGGTCAGCCTGTTTCAACAAGGCGACACCGGCTTTCGCCGCACCCGCTACACCGCCATAGTCGAGCCAACCCTGAAGCGTTTTGATCTACGTTCCAACTGGCGCATCTTCCAGGCCCAGACCGTGCCCGACATCATCACCAGCATGCTGGCCGAGCAAAAGCTCACCGACCTGCGCACGGAAATCTGCTTCGAGCACCAACCCCGCGAATACTGTGTACAGGCCGGCGAAACCGACCTCGATTTCATCGCCCGCCTTGCCGCCGAAGAAGGCCTGCTCTACACCTTCGAACACCGCGCCGACGGCCATACCCTGGTCCTCACCGACCGCGTCGGCGGCCTGGGCACCATCGGCACGCACACCGATTGCCCGGTGATCTACCAGCCCATGGGTGGCGGCGATTCCAAGGAGCCAGCGTTAAACCGCTTCCACTACACCGAACAAGTGCGCACCGCGCGCCAGGTGCAGCGCGACTACACCTTCACCCACCCGCGCTACAACCAGCAGCATACCGCCACCGGCGACCAGGACCTGAACAACCAGCACAAGGACTACGAACGCTACGACTATCCCGGGCGCTACAAACGCGATATCGCCGGCAAGCCCTTCACCAAGACCCGCCTGGCCGCTCTGCGCAATGACGCCAAACTGGCCCATGTGGAAGGCGACGATGAACGCCTGCAACCAGGATTGGCCTTCGACCTCAACGAGCATCCCCGTGAGGACTTCAATGATCGCTGGCGAACCATCGCCATCAAGCATGAAGGCAAGCAGCACACCAGCCTGCAGGAAGAATCATTTGGTAGCGGCCTCGGTACGTCTTACTCGTTGAAAGCCAGTGCCATCCGCTGGACTTCGGATTGGAAGGCGCCGCTGCGGGACAAACCCTGCATCGACGGCCCGCAGATCGCCTCGGTGGTCGGTCCGCAGGGGGAAGAGATCTATTGCGATGAATGGGGACGGGTCAAGGTGCAGTTTCCGTGGGACCGTTCGGACAAAAACAACGACCAGAGTTCGTGCTGGATCCGTGTAGCGCAAGGCTGGGCCGGCGCGACCTGGGGCGCCATGGCCGTGCCTCGGATAAATCAGGAACTGATCATCAGCTTTTTGGACGGTGATCCTGACCAGCCGATCGCCACCGGCCGCACCTACCGCGAGACCAATCTGCCGCCGTACCAACTGCCCAAACACAAAACGCGGATGACCATCAAGAGCCGAACCCACAAGGGCGAGGGTTTCAATGAGCTGCGTTTTGAGGATGAGCTGGGACACCAAGAGGTGTTCATCCATGCCGAGAAAGACAAGAACGTCCACATCAAAAACAACAACGGCATCTTCGTCGGTAACGACCGCAATGAGCGGGTCGAGCACGATGAAAAAATAGAGATTGGCCATGACCGCACAGAGCAAGTCGGCAACAACGAAACGGTGAGCATTGGTCAGGACCAATGCCATGCCGTCGCTCGTGATCGGTTTCATCACATTGGCCACAACCACGAAATAACCATCGGCAACAATCGAATTGAATGGGTTGGCAATGAACGCCACGACAAAACGGGGACTCACCATCACATCCAAACCGGCGGAAATGTTGATCACAACGTACAAAGTCATTATCGGCTGACAGCGGGCAAGGCCATTGAACACAAGACGACTTGCTATGAAGTTAAAGCAGGTCAGCGGATTGTCTTCAAGGCCCCCGGTGGGACTCTTACCCTCGACGAGAATGGCATCTCATTGGACGGCATAGTGATCAGCATAAAAGGTCAGGTTGACCTGTCGGGGGGCGCTAAAACCCATGACGGCTGGAGGGGCGAAGGCAGCCCTGCAACGGGCAACTTACAAGAATTTTTTATTCTACGCGACGCTAATACCGGTAATCCGGTAGTTGATCGACCTTATGAAATATTGCGCGGCAGTGGCCACACCTTACGCGAAAGAACCGACGCCGAAGGTAAAACCAAAATCGTCAAGTCAAGCGATGCAGAACCCTTGGAAATCCAAGTATTCGCTGACGAGAAAAATCTGGTGAAGCTCAGTGCCGGATACTGGGATGACTTTAGCGTGATGGACATCGACTTTTCTTCAAGTCCGACGTCGAAGGATAACTAACTCATGAGTGAACCGCTAAAACCGCGAACAGCAAGCCGTGCCCCTGACGGCAAAACCCGCAGCGTCACCAAACCCTCTAACAGCGGTAGAGTATTGCCTGTCACCGACCCGCTCGATTTATGGTATCTGTGTGAAAAAGCCTCCTACGCTAAAGCAACCCCATACAAGCGGGCGAAAGACGGCTCTCCGATGTATCAGCGCACCGTATCGCAGTTAGTACGCTGTGATAACGAAGCGTTCAAGTATCACTTTCCATACTGTGGTGAAGTTGGGTTTGATATGAGCAAAAGCCCGCCACAACCTATCATGAGCAAACGCGAACCTCATCGTCCCAGCAGTTTTCCACTCTCTCAATACCAACAGTTGCGTAATCGCCATTTTGAGCAACTGGCAAGCATGCGCGTTGAAACCGATCTACTGAGCAAAACCGACCTTGAACAGATGCTGTCCCCCTCGCCACCCACTAGCAACGGTGCGCTGTGGATTGATGGACAAAAAAACCCTCGTGGATTGCTGCGTATTCCTGATGTGCTGCGCCTTAGGGCGTTCGGTAATCCAGGTAAGTCGCAATACAGTCAAAGTAATTTGTCATCGGTGATTGAGATGAAATTTCCAGGGGATAGGCTGGCTCGCGATCAACAAACAGCCTACGAGGATATTGCGGGGGATTATCAGAAGCTGAGGCTCCTTGAGACTAAAAATTGTGACTTAAGCGACAAGCAAAAATGGCGTGAGTGGGTTCGCTCTTCGGTAAGCGAGCCCGTGTATAGACCAGTCGAACAAGTCATTAGCCTGGCATCCCGTGCGTCCGCAGCCAGACACAAGCTGTTGGTGGGCCGCATAGATGCTGAACATGCAGCGGCGCGGCTGAGACTGGAAACCCAGTTCGTAGCGCCTGGAACCCCAGTGATGACAGCGGCACCGGATCAGCGGGCGATACAGGCACAAAACCAACGAGCGGTTGCAAGCATTGAAATGACGCTGGCGGCGCCCTTTGTCGCTATTGGCGCTGCAATGGTGTCTATGGCGGCCGCACCTGCTACTGCTACTGCTACTGCAGAAGCGACTGCTCTGGTCGCCAATGCGGGTGGGCATTCGATCCGTTTCAAACCTTTTATCACTGCTGCCAAGCGAGTTTTCGCCGGTGGCAGTGCAGGGGCTGGAACCGCGATGCCCGCCTTTGCCCAAGGCAACAGAGTGTCGTCAGGCTCATCTTTCTTCGACGACGATCATGAAACTCAGGCCCGATGGGCTGAATGGAAGCAACGCCAGCAACACCAACAGACCACCCTCCATAACTATGTATTTTGGGAGGATGTACCGGAGGCAAATCATGAATGACGAGCAGTTTTTCAAAGACTTCAACGCCCATCGCTGGGACTTCACCATCGTCGATGAAGAAGATGAAGAGCAGCCGGTCTTGCAAGTTGGGTTAGTAGCAACTTTTTACCTGGCGGATGCTTACTTTCCCGCTCGCAGGAAACATATTGCCGAAGCCTTTGAACTCTATTGCGAACACTTTGGTGAAAAATTGGTATGGGGTTACACGGGAGGCGAGAAAATGATTGAGCGAAACTTCAGCCCACAAGCCATGCAAGATTGTATTTCATATATACAATCGGATGGCCTTGTGGAGTCAGCCGCACTTATGTGGTCATCCAACAAGAGCTTTCAAAATGTTGGCACTTATATGTTCGACGCATACTCGCCTGCCGGCTGGTACGAAAAAGTTCATAGCTCAATAACCACCGTAAGGCTGTACCTTCCGATTGACGAACTTAAAGGTGCGGGCAAGAAAAAATTTGACAATTTTATTATCAAAATATGCACTATTTTACGTCCATTGCACGGGGCCGCAGGACTAGGTATTCAACACAGTTACGAATGGGAAAATTATCAGCACATTGAATATGAACTAATACAAGAGTACCGGGGTGTAGACCTGTGCATTCCCAGCGGCAATAAAAAATGGCGAACCGGCTACAGCAACCTTAACTGGTACACCTACCTGGCCCACCACTGGGTAAGCAAACTAGGTAAAACCGAGGACCTGCTCGAACAACTCAACGACGTACGCATAGGTATCTTGCCTTACGAGTGGGGTACGATTTTTCGCGCCGGCGACTGGCCGGCTCTGGGCAAAGCCAATGTTGACCCACACCCCGAGTTATATGTGATGGTCAATGAAGTGCTCAAACCATTGCGTGTCAGCAATATTGGCTCACTGCACTATGGCTCGATTGCCGGCGAAGTGCGCCTCAACGAGCGCACCAGCAACCAATGGCTGCGCCGCTTCGACCTCCCCAAAGACACTCCGAAGCAACAGCCTTCACCGCTGTACCGCCGTATATCAGCAACAGAGCAACAACAGTTGAACGCCAGCAGGAAGATGTTTGACGACCTGCTAAACCAGGTACCTGATGACAAATCCAAAATGTAATCGACCCTGCTGGCTTCAGTGCCATCGAGTTCGATCGCCATCCCGTCGATAAATCGCCGGATGTTGAATTGCAGTTCTGAACAACAGGAGTGAAAAAATGAGGGAGTCCACACCCAGCAAAAACGTGCCTACCGAGGGAGATAGCAGCCTGCTCTTCAACTATTTGCCGCAGGACACCCGCAGCGAAGCCGCGGACCTCAGTGTGGAGCAGACCAAACCAAAGCCACCCGCTCTCCTCGCGGATCCGGAATTCGACATGCGCGGCGTGGCCTGGAACCCGTTATGCGATGCCGCCACGCCGCTGATCGGCCTGGTGATCCGCCTGCGCCGCCTGGACCAGCACGATGACGTGCCCGCGCTGTACCAAAGCGTCAGTAACCAGATCACCACGATCATGGAAGAAGTCAGCCAGCTCGACTACGACGCCGGCATGCTCAAGGCCTACTCCTACAGCTTGTGCCTGCTGGTGGACGAGGTGGTCATGCGCACCACCTGGGGCAGGCTCTCCACGTGGAGCGCCCGTTCATTGCTCAGCCAATTCCACGGGGAAACCCAAGGCGGCGAAAAATTCTTCACCGTGATGAACAACATGATCCCCGAAGCGGCCCGGTACCAGCATGTGCTGGAGTTCATGTACCAGTGCCTGATCTCCGGTCTCAAGGGCAAATACGGTGCCCACCCCAAGGGTGATGACGAAATACAGAAAATCATCGACCAACTGCACGGCCTATTGCGTCCCTTGCGCGGCGAGACGCCCACGCGCCTGACCAACCCGCTGGCCAACGTTGCGCCGCGCAATTACCGGCTCAAACGCGCCTGGCCATTGTGGATGCCTTGGGCCTTGGCGGCTGTCGTGCTGACGGCCGCCTACACGATCTACACGATCCGCCTGAACGCCATCACTCAGGAAGTGCTGGTGTCCCTGGAGCGGATTCTCAACCTCTAACCGATTTCCAGCGTGTTCTTCCGAGCGGGCCCATGGCCCGAGACACTTTGGTCGTTTATTCAGCACTCATCATGTGCCTATCACCATCATAGGTGGAGTCGAAACGCCCCAACCCCTAGAATCTCGCCCACGCTACACGCCACGATTCCAGGAGCCAACCTCATGCTGATGGTGATATCCCCCGCCAAAACCCTCGACTTCGAGTCAAAACCGGCCACCCCGCGCTTCACCCAACCGCAATACCTCGACCATTCCCAGGAGCTGATCGAGCAATTACGCGACCTGACACCGGCGCAAATCAGCGAGTTGATGCACGTCTCCGACAAGATCGGCGGTCTCAACGCCGCGCGCTTCGGCAGCTGGACGCCCTCCTTCACCCCCGAAAACGCCAAGCAGGCGCTGCTTGCGTTCAAGGGCGACGTCTACACCGGTCTCAACGCCGACACCTTGAGCGACGCCGATTTCAGCTACGCCCAGGACCACCTGCGCATGCTTTCAGGCCTCTACGGCCTGCTGCGTCCGCTCGACCTGATGATGCCGTACCGCCTGGAAATGGGCACTAAACTCGCCAACGCCCGTGGCAAGGACCTGTACGCCTTCTGGGGCACGCGCATCAGCGAGTGGCTCAACGAAGCGCTGGCCGCACAAGGTGATGACGTGCTGCTCAACCTGGCTTCCAACGAATACTTCTCTGCGGTCAAACGCACGGCTTTGAACGCCCGGATCATCAATACCGAGTTCAAGGACCTGAAGAACGGCCAGTACAAAATCATCAGCTTCTACGCGAAAAAAGCACGGGGCATGATGAGCCGCTTTGTCATCGAAGAGCGCATCAACGATCCGGCCAAACTCAAGCAGTTCGAGATGCAGGGTTATCGCTTCAATGCGCAGCAGTCCAAGCCGGACACGCTGGTGTTCCTGCGCGATCATGCACCGGAATAAAGCCTGACACACATTGAGCGCTGAAAGACGGGAGCGGGTACCTTCCCGCCCTCCTCCCGCATCTTGCGCCGCAAAAACGCCGTCTTTTTGACGTCAAAAAAAATTCACATGAAATCCTGAAAAATCTTTCACTCGACATTCGTCGATTTTTTTCGTAGTGGCACCCATTTTCCAAAACACTAGTGGCACAAAACCATCTCCGCGCACCATCTCCCCACAATTACTGGCTTAAATAGCAAGTGCTATCAATATAATACCAGTGCCATCTTTTCTAATATTTCAAGAAATTTCCAGAAACAGGATGAGCGGCCAGGAACTTCATCTCAAAGCACCGCTCATACCACCGGTAACGAAATTCTATGTTTCTGTAGGAGATGACTTACATGGCAGACCAACGGAAGTAGCGAAGTTATCTTCATAACTTTCGCTCAGGGGTCAGAATACCAACCCACTAGTTAAGAGCGGCGATAAGGATGCATTGCCACACACTATAAGGCCAAGGCCGAGCTTCCCCTGATGGGTCAGTGAGACAACCCAAGCCATTGATAATTAAAGGCTTATAGCCACTATCAAGGTCTTGCGGCACTGGCGCCACGTCCTTCTCCCAGGAAGGCTGGCTGCATTTGAGGGCAAGCCCCAATAACAAGGCCACGTTGCGCACAACTTGAGTGCAATAGTTAGTCACTCGTTATTCAACATGCCTGCATGCGGCAAGTCGGCGTCTATTCGCCTAACTTTCGCGGCATTAGTGACGCTTGCAAACATGAACTCCGGCCATCCAATGGCAATGATTTAAATACAGAGGTAATTGCGATGCGCATCAGCATATTTGGTTTGGGTTACGTTGGCGCAGTCTGTGCCGGTTGCCTGTCTGCCCGTGGCCACGACGTGGTTGGCGTAGACATTTCCAAGGACAAGATCGACCTGATCAACGCTGGCAAATCGCCCATCGTTGAGCCTGGTCTGGGCGAGCTGTTGAGCCAGGGTATCCAAACCGGCCGACTGCGTGGCACCACCAACTTCGCCGAAGCGATTCGTGACACCGACCTGTCGATGATCTGCGTCGGCACGCCAAGCAAGAAAAACGGCGATCTGGAACTGGATTACATCGAAGCCGTGTGCCGTGAAATCGGTCTTGTGCTGCGTGACAAGACCACCCGTCATACCGTGGTGGTGCGCAGCACCGTATTGCCAGGCACCGTGGCCAATGTGGTTATCCCGATCCTGGAAGACTGCTCCGGCAAAAAGGCCGGTGTCGACTTCGGCGTCGCGGTCAACCCGGAATTCCTGCGTGAATCCACTGCCATCGCCGACTACGACCTGCCGCCGATGACCGTCATTGGCGAGTTCGACAAAGCCTCCGGCGATGTTCTGCAATCGCTGTACGAAGAGCTCGACGCACCGATCATCCGCAAGGACATCGCCGTTGCCGAAATGATCAAGTACACCTGCAACGTGTGGCACGCCACCAAAGTGACCTTCGCCAACGAGATCGGCAACATCGCCAAGGCCGTCGGCGTCGATGGTCGTGAAGTGATGGAAGTAGTCTGCCAGGACAAGACCCTCAACCTGTCCCAGTACTACATGCGCCCAGGCTTCGCGTTCGGCGGCTCGTGCCTGCCAAAGGACGTGCGCGCCCTGACATACCGCGCAGGTTCCCTGGACGTGGAAGCGCCGCTACTCAACTCGCTGATGCGCAGCAACGAATCCCAGGTGCAGAACGCTTTCGACATCGTTTCCAGCCACGACAAGCGCAAAGTCGCCCTGCTGGGCCTGAGCTTCAAGGCCGGCACCGACGACCTGCGTGAAAGCCCGCTGGTGGAGCTGGCCGAAATGCTGATCGGCAAGGGCTATGACCTGAGCATCTACGACAGCAACGTCGAGTACGCCCGTGTTCACGGTGCGAACAAGGACTACATCGAAGGCAAGATCCCGCACGTGTCGTCCCTGCTCAACTCGGACTTCGACGATGTGATCAACAACTCCGACGTGATCATTCTCGGCAATCGCGACGAGAAATTCCGCGCGCTGGCGCAGAACGCACCGCACGGCAAGCAAGTGATCGACCTGGTGGGCTTTATGTCCAAGGCGACCTGCACGACAGGTCGTACCGAAGGCATTTGCTGGTAACAGCAACGGCAAGTTCCGCGCTGCACCTGTCCTGCTCCCCCAGCAGGTGCAGCCGGAGCCTTCTTCACCTTCGGATGACGCTTATGTCCAAGTTAAAACACGTACTGCTCCAATCCGCCGGCTGGCTGTTCTTTCTCAGCCTGCTGATGGGTCTCGCCCTGCTGTTGCCGGCGAGTACGTTCGACTCCGAGTCGAAGAATTTTATTTTCCTGATTGGCGCCGTGGGTATCTGGCGCTACTCGATGGGTGCGACGCACTTCTTTCGCGGCATGCTGTTTCTGTACGTGGTGTACCCGCACCTGCGCCGCAAAGTGCGCAAGCTGGGCAAGGCTGCCGACCCGTCCCATGTGTTCCTGATGGTCACCAGTTTTCGTATCGATGCGCTGACCACCGCACAGGTCTACAGCTCGGTGATCCGCGAAGCCATCGAATGCGGCTTCCCCACCACCGTGGTGTGCTCGCTGGTGGAAATGTCCGATGAGCTGCTGGTCAAAAGCCTTTGGGAAAAGATGAACCCACCCGAGCATGTGAAGCTCGACTTCGTGCGCATCGCCGGCACCGGCAAGCGCGACGGCCTGGCCTTTGGTTTTCGCGCCATCTCCCGTCACCTGCCGGATGATCGCGCCGTGGTGGCCGTGATCGATGGCGACACCGTGCTGGCCGAAGGCGTGGTGCGCAAGACCGTGCCGTGGTTCCAGCTGTTCGGCAACGTTGGCGGCCTGACCACCAACGAATTCTGCGAAGTGCGCGGCGGCTACATCATGAGCGAATGGCACAAGCTGCGCTTCGCACAACGCCACATCAACATGTGCTCCATGGCCCTGTCCAAGCGCGTACTGACCATGACCGGACGCATGTCGGTGTTCCGTGCCCGCGTGGTCACCGACCCGGGCTTCATCGCCGACGTGGAAAGCGACTCGCTGCAACACTGGCGCCTGGGCCGCTTCAAGTTCCTCACCGGTGATGACAAGTCCAGCTGGTTCAGCCTCATGCGCCTGGGCTACGACACCTTCTACGTGCCGGACGCCGCGATCAACACCGTGGAACACCCGCCGGAAAAGAGCTTCATCAAGGCCAGCCGCAAGCTGATGTTCCGCTGGTACGGCAACAACCTGCGCCAGAACTCCCGAGCCCTGGGCCTGGGTGTTCGCCGCCTGGGCCTGTTCACCAGCGTGGTGCTGTTCGACCAGCGCGTGTCGATGTGGACCTCCCTGCTCGGCCTGACCGTGGCAATCATCGCCACCTTCAAGTACGGCGGCGCCTTCATCCTCGCGTACCTGCTGTGGATCGGCATCACCCGCCTGATCCTCACCCTGCTGCTGTCGTGCTCCGGCCACACCATCGGCCCGGCTTACCCGGTGATTCTCTATTACAACCAGATCATGGGCGCGCTGGTGAAGATCTACGTGTTCTTCCGCCTTGATCAACAGTCCTGGACCCGCCAGGACACCAAACTGACCCGCGATTTGGCCAGCTTTCAACGTTGGTTCAACACCTGGTCGTCTCGGACCATGACCTTCTCCGCCGGCAGCATTTTCGTCGCCGTGCTCTTGATGATGGTCTGACCCTGCCAAGCCTGAATTAACCTAGGAATTACACCGATGAATAGCCAAGTAAACGCCAACGTTGTCCACGAATCCGAAGCCCAGCGCCAACATGCCCGGGTCAAGATCCCGGCCAAGCTGCGCTTTTTCAACACCGACCGCACCCAGACCGAAGCACGGGTGATCGACCTGTCCGCCGGCGGCCTGGCGTTCACCGCCACACAGCCATTGACGGTCGGTGAGGTGCACAAGGGCCGTCTGCAATTTGTGATCGACAACCTCGGCCTGGCGATGGACGTGGAGCTGCAGATCCGCTCCTACGACCGCCAGACCGGCCGCGCCGGTTGCCAGTTCCAGAACCTCGACGCCCAGGATATTTCCACCCTGCGCCACCTGATCACCTCGCACCTGTCCGGCGACATCGTGACCATGGGCGACGTGCTCGCCACCCTGCAGCGCGACAACTTCACCAAGGCGCGCAAGGTCAAGGACGGCGGCAGCGGCATGACCGCGTTCGGTCGCCTGCGCGCCGTGGTGTTCAGCGCCGGTATCTTCATCGTCGGCCTTGCTGCGTTCGGTTTCGTCTTCAAATCGGTGTACGGCATGTACTTCGTCAGCCACGCCCAGGCCGGCCTGGTCAGCGTGCCCGGCATGAACGTGACCATGCCGCGCGACGGCACTGTGCAGAGCCTGCTCAAAGGTGACGCTGTCGCCGCCAAAGGCGCGCCACTCGCCACCTTCAGCACCAGCATGCTCGACGTACTCAAGGGCCATCTGGACGAAGACCAACTGCAACCGGCCAAGGTTGAGGAACTGTTCGGCAAGCAGATGACCGGCACCCTGACCTCGCCGTGCGATTGCGTGGTTGCCCAGCAAATGGTCGCCGACGGCCAGTACGCCAGCAAAGGCGATGTGATCTTCCAACTGGTGCCACGCGGTGCCCAGGCCAACGTGGAAGCGCGCTTCACCTATCGCCAGTTCGGCGACGTGCGCCCAGGCACCCCGGTGACGTTCCAGGTGGCCGATGAAGAACAGGTGCGCACCGGCACGATCGTCAGCAGCTCCAGCCTGAACAGCGCCGACCTGTCCTCCGACATCCGCGTGCAGATCAAGCCCGATGCACCGCTGGACAGCGCCTACGCCGGCCGCCCGGTGGAAGTCACCAGCGACCGTGGCCCGTCGCTGAACTGGCTGATCGACAAAGCCATGGCTCACGGTCTGTAAGCGAGGACATGCCTGTGAACCCTATCTCAATCACAACACCGACCCCTGTGGGAGCCGGGCTTGCCCGCGATGCAGGCAACTCGGTGTCCCTGACAAACCGTGCCGATGCCATCGCAGGCAAGCCAGCTCCCACACAAAGCAGATCCCATTCCACTTTGGCCTACTGCGCTCTGGCACTGGCTGTCAGCCTCGCCGGTTGCGCGGGCCTGCCCGACCAGCGCCTGGCCAACGAAGCCCTCAAGCGCGGCGACACCGCCACCGCCCAGCAGAATTACCAGCAACTGGCCGACCTGGGTTACAGCGAGGCCCAGGTGGGTCTGGCTGATATCCAGGTGGGCACCCGGGATCCTGCGCAGATCAAACAGGCCGAAGCCACTTACCGGGCCGCGGCCGACACGTCGCCGCGCGCCCAGGCACGCCTTGGTCGCCTGCTGGTGGCCAAGCCCGGCGCCACCGAAGCCGAGCATCATGAAGCCGAAGGTCTGCTGAAAAAAGCCTTTGCCAATGGCGAAGGCAACACCCTGATCCCGCTGGCCATGCTGTACCTGCAATACCCTCACAGCTTCCCGAACGTGAACGCCCAACAACAGATCACACAATGGCAAGCCGCCGGTTACCCGGAAGCCGGCCTGGCCCAGGTGCTGCTGTACCGCACCCAGGACACTTATGACCAGCATTTGGATGACGTCGAGCGCATCTGCAAGGCCGCGCTCAACACCACCGACATCTGCTACGTCGAACTGGCCACCGTGTACCAGAAACAGGCCGCGCCGGAAAAACAGGCCGAGTTGCTCAAGCAGCTGGAAGCCGGCTACAGCCGTGGCACGGTCACTGCCCAGCGTGTCGACAGCGTCGCCCGCGTCCTCGGCGATGCCACCCTCGGCACCCCGGATGAAAAAACCGCCCAGGCGTTGCTGGAAAAAATCGCCCCCGGCTACCCGGCCTCCTGGGTCAGCCTGGCGCAACTGCTTTACGACTTCCCCGAACTGGGCGACGTCGACCAGATGATGCAGTACCTGGACAACGGCCGCGCCGCCGACCAGCCGCGCGCCGAACTGCTGCTGGGCAAGCTCTACTACGAAGGCAAGTGGGTGCCGGCGGACGCACAGGCCGCCGAAGCGCATTTCGAAAAAGCCGTGGGCAGGGAAGTCGCAGCCGACTACTACCTCGGCCAGATCTACCGCCGTGGCTACCTGGGCAAGGTCTACCCGCAAAAAGCCCTCGACCACCTGCTGACCGCTGCGCGCAACGGCCAGAACAGCGCCGACTTCGCCATCGCCCAACTGTTTTCCCAAGGCAAGGGCACCAAGCCCGACCCATTGAACGCCTATGTCTTCAGCCAGCTGGCCAAGGCCCAGGACACCCCGGAAGCCGTTGAGCTGGCCACCCAGCTCGAAGCACCGCTGACGCCTGAGCAACGCGCCGAAGGCCAACGCCTGGTGCAACAGGAACTGGCCGCTCGCGGCACCCTGGCCCAGAGCACGCTGCAATTGCACGCCCTGGATGAAGAAGACGACGGCGAGGAATCCCTATGAAGCTCAACCCATTCGTCAAGGCCGGTATCGGCCTGACCTTCGCCCTGCTGTGGTCGTGCCCGACCCTGGCCGCGCTCACCGAAGCGAAGAACTTCGGCCTGGAAGTCAAAGTCACCGGCCAGTCCGAAGATGACCGCGACCTGGGCACCCAGAAAGGCGGCGACGTCAACGGTATCGGTATCGACCTGCGCCCGTGGATCTACGGTGAAAGCGGCAACTGGAGCGCCTACGCCATGGGCCAGGCGGTGGCCTCCAGCGACATCATCGAGACCGACACCCTGCAACAGTCGGCCGATGACGAGAACCAGCAAACCAGCAACAGCGACCGCAAGACCAAAAAGAATTACCTGGCGATGCGCGAGTTCTGGGTGGCGTACGGCGGCTTCACGCCCTACCCCGGCGAGATCCTCAAGTTCGGTCGCCAACGCCTGCGCAATGACGACGGCCAATGGCGCGACACCAACATCGAAGCGCTGAACTGGACCTTCGACACCACCCTGCTCAAGGCCAATGTGGGCGCCGCCGAACGTTTCAGCGAATACCGCACCGACCTCAAGGAACTGTCCCCGCTCGACAAGGACCGCCAGCACCTCTACGCCGACGCCGCCTACCAGTGGACGCCGGGGCAGTGGATCGGCCTGCGCGGCCACCACACCCATGACAACGGCAAGCTCGACTTCCCGGAACCGGGCGTGGCCACCGACTCGCTGGACAAGCGCGAAAACGGCGACCTGACCTGGCTCGGCATCGAAGCCAACAGCGACGCCTATAACTGGCGCAACACTAACACCGTCAACTACTGGGCCAGCGTCACCGGCATGAAAGGCGACCGCGACACGGTCAACGCCCTGAACGCCGACGGCAGCCGCCCTGCCACCGCCAAGCGCAGCGACAACATCAGCGGCTGGGCCACCGACCTGGGCGTGCGTCTGCGCCTGGACCCGCAGTGGCAAGTGGGCGCGGCGTATTCGCGTGCCAGCGCCGAGTACGAGCAGAACGGCCTGCAGAGCAACCGTTCGAACTGGACCGGCACCCAGTCCCGCGTGCACCGCTTCGGCGAAGCGTTTCGCGGTGAGATGAACAACATGCAGTCCATGAGCCTGTTCGGTTCTTGGCAACTGCGCGAGGACTACGACGCCAGCCTGGTGTACCACAAGTTCTGGCGTGTGGACGGCAACAAGCCGGTGGGCAGCAACGGCATCGACGCGGTGCAGAACAACACCGATGACGTGACCGGCGCGATCCTCTCCAGCACCTCGCTGCCTCTGGAAGACGGCAAGAAAGACCTGGGCCAGGAGATGGACCTGGTCGTCACCAAATACTTCAAGAAAGGCCTGCTGCCGGCCGCGCTCAGCCAGTCGATTGACGAACCGTCGGCGCTGGTGCGCTTGCGTGCCGGTGTGTTCAAGCCGGGTGATGCCTATGGCAGCCAGGTCGACTCGTACATGCATCGCGCCTTTGTCGACGTGATCTGGAAGTTCTGATGGGAGCCTGCGCAATGAATGCTCAAAGCCTACTCGTCGCGGCAATGCTGATGGCCAGCGCCACGGCCTTTGCCGACACGGCGGCCAAGGCGCCGACCATCGCCAAGGAACTGCAACAGGCCAAGACCTACACCATTTCCAGCCCGCCCACCGCGCCGCTGGAAATGGCCAAGCCGGCGCTGCCCGACCTGTCGGGCTACACCGCAGCGGCGATGGAAAAGAAGATCGTGCGCAACAAGCCGGGCAAGGTCAGCATCCGCCGCATGATGCAGGAAGACGCGCTCAAGGACTTTATCGGCGGTGACAACAAGATGGCCGAATGGGTGGTGCGCCAGCACGGCATTCCCCAGGCGATCTTTGTCGACGACGGCTATATGAACCTCAAGGACCTGTTGGCCAAAGTGCCCAAACAGTACCTGAGCGAAACGTCACCGGGCGTATTCCTGGCCAAGCTGCCGATCGTGGTGGGCCGTCAGGGCATCCTTGAAATCGACGGCAAAACCCAGGAGCTGCGCCTGTCCCAGCAAGCCGGTTCGTTCCTGATCAACGACGGCCAGCTGTTTGTGCGCGACACGCGGATCACCGGTTGGGATGAGAAAGCCAACGGCCCGGCGCTGTTCAAGTCGCCCAAGGAATTTCGTCCGTTCCTGCTGGCCTGGGGCGGCACCCAGACCTACATCGCCAACAGCAAGATGGCCAGCTTCGGCTATGCCAACAGCAAATCGTACGGGGTGAGTATTTCCCAGTACACGCCGAACATGGCCAAGGTGCTCAAGCGCCCTGAACCGACCGGCTGGATCGTCGATTCCGAGTTCTCGGACATGTGGTACGGCTTCTACTGCTACGAGACCACGGGCTTCGTGATCAAGGGCAATACCTACAAGGACAACATCGTCTACGGCATTGACCCCCATGACCGTTCCCACGGCCTGATCATCGCGGACAACACCGTG
The DNA here is from genome assembly GCA_951812925.1 of Calliopum simillimum. Lineage (NCBI taxonomy): Eukaryota > Metazoa > Arthropoda > Insecta > Diptera > Lauxaniidae > Calliopum > Calliopum simillimum. The sequence goes on along the minus strand of CATOTO010000110.1, from coordinate 10,746 downwards.
TACGGCACGAAGAAGAAGCACGGCATCATCATTTCCCGGGAAGTGAACGACAGCTTCATCTTCAACAACCGCAGCTACGACAACAAGCTGTCGGGCCTGGTGATCGACCGTAACAGCGAGAACAACCTGATCGCCGACAACGAGATCTACCGCAACCACACCGACGGCATCACGCTCTATGAGAGCGGCGACAACCTGCTGTGGGGCAACAAGGTGATCGCCAACCGTCGCCACGGCATCCGCGTGCGTAACAGCGTGAACATCAAGCTGTACGAAAACACCTCGATGGCCAACGGCCTGACCGGCGTCTACGGCCACATCAAGGATCTGACCGACACCGACCGCGACATCGCCCTCGACCCGTTCGACGCCAAGGTGTCGCTGATCGTGGTCGGCGGTGAACTGGCAGGCAACGGCAGCGGGCCGCTGTCGATCGACTCGCCGTTGAGCATCGAGCTGTACCGCGTGTCGATGCTGGCACCGACCAAAACCAGTGGCATCAGCTTCTCCGGGATTCTCGGTGAACGCCAGGAAGAAATTCTCGACCTGCTGGTGCGCCAGCAGAAAGCCGTGCTGATCGACCCTGTCGAACGCCAGACCGAAATGCTGGACTGAGGATGACCCTTATGCACCCACACATGATCAAACTGCTGAGCCTTTCGGGTCTGACCCTCGGCCTGCTGGCGGCCAGCCAGGGCGTGCGCGCCGATGAAGTGAAGGCGCCGACCTTCACCGCCGAACCGTGCTGCAGCCTGTGCCCGGCCGCCCATGACGCGAAGAACTACACCACGCGCTACCAGCAGAACTTCACCACCCTGGTGCAAGCCCAGGGCGACTGGCTGTTCCGTACCCAGGAAGACCTGCGCACCGAATTCGACACCAGCCCCGCTGGTTACAAGCGTCTGCAACAACTGCACGATGCGTTCAAGGCCAAGGGCGTGGAACTGGTGCTGGTCTACCAGCCGACCCGTGGCCTGGTGAACCGCAACAAGCTCAACCCGGCAGAAAAAGCCTCGTTCGATTTCGACAAGGCGCTGGGCAATTACAAGACCATGCTCGGCCGCTTTGCCAAGATGGGCTACGTGGTGCCCGACCTGTCGCCGCTGACCAATGAGCAACTGCCGGATGAATTGCCGGCCCACGATTTCTACTTCCGCGGCGACCAGCACTGGACCCCATACGGCGCCCAGCGCACCGCGAAGATCGTCGGCGCCAAGGTGCGCGCACTGCCCGAATTTGCCGATATTCCCCGCCAGGAATTCGAAACCAAGCGCTCCGGGCGCATGGGCAAGACCGGCACCCTGCACAACATGGCCGGCCAGCTGTGCGGCACCAGCTACGCGATCCAGTACATGGACCAGTTCACCACCGAGCCCAAGGGCGAAGCGGGCGACGGCGACCTGTTCGGCGATTCGGGCAACCCGCAGATCACCCTCGTGGGCACCAGCCACAGCGGCAAGAACTACAACTTCGCAGGCTTTTTGCAACAGGAAATCGGTGCCGACATCCTCAACGTCGCCTTCCCTGGCGGTGGCCTGGAAGGCTCGATGATCCAGTACCTGGGCAGCGAAGAATTCCAGAAAACCCCGCCGAAAATCCTCATCTGGGAATTCTCGCCGCTGTACCGCCTGGACCAGGAAACCATCTACCGCCAGATGATGGCGCTGCTCGACAACGGCTGCGAAGGCAAGCCCGCGCAGATGAGTGCCAGCACCACGCTCAAACCCGGCAAGAACGAACTGATGGTCAACAGTTCGAACAAGGACCTGCGTAACGTGAACCACCAGGTCGATATCCGCTTCGCCGATCCCTCGGTGAAAACCTTGCAAGCCACCCTCTGGTACATGAACGGGCGCCACGAGGACATCAAGATCGAGAAACCCGAAACATCCGATACAGACGGGCGTTTCGCCTTTGAACTGCGCACCGATGAAGACTGGGCCTCGCAGAACCTGCTGGCCGTGGAAGTGCAGGGCCCCGAAGCGGGCGCTGCTGCGCAGAAAGTCGAAGCGAAAATTTGCACACGCAACGTATTTCCAGGCGGTGGTCAGCAGACCGCCCAACTCGGGAAGTGAGGTTACTTATGCAAAAGTTATTGATTCCATCGTTGCTCGGCCTGGCGATCTTCGCCGGCGCTGCCAACGCCGCCGCGCCGCTGCGTCCGCCCCAGGGCTATTTCGCACCGATCGAAGCGTTCAAGACCGGCGACTTCAAGGAAAACTGCGACACCATGCCCGCGCCCTACACCGGCCCGTTGCAGTTTCGCAGCAAGTACGAAGGTTCGGACAAAGCACGCTCCACGCTGAACCTGCAGTCGGAAAAAGCCTTTCGCGACAGCACCGCCGACATCACCAAGCTGGAAAAAGACACCAGCAAACGCGTGATGCAGTTCATGCGCGACGGCCGTCCGCAGCAGCTTGAATGCACGCTGAACTGGCTGGTGTCGTGGGCCAAGGCCGACGCGTTGATGTCCAAGGACTTCAACCACACCGGCAAGTCCATGCGCAAATGGGCGCTGGGCAGCATGGCCTCGGCCTATGTGCGCCTGAAGTTCTCCGACTCGCACCCGTTGGCCAATCACCAGCAGGAATCGCAGTTGATCGAAGCCTGGTTCAACAAGCTGGCCGACCAGGTGGTGAGCGACTGGGACAACCTGCCGCTGGAAAAAACCAACAACCATTCCTACTGGGCCGCCTGGTCGGTGATGGCCACGTCCGTCGCCACCAACCGTCGCGACCTGTTTGATTGGGCGGTTAAGGAATACAAGGTCGGCGTGAACCAGGTCGACGACCAGGGCTTTTTGCCCAATGAATTGAAGCGCCAGCAACGTGCCCTGTCGTACCACAACTACGCCCTGCCGCCGCTGTCGATGATCGCCAGTTTCGCGCTGGTCAATGGCGTGGACCTGCGCCAGGAAAACAACAGCGCGCTCAAGCGCCTGGGCGACAAGGTGCTGGCCGGGGTCAAGGACCCGGAGATCTTCGAGCAGAAGAACGGCAAAGAGCAGGACATGAAGGACCTGAAAAAGGACATGAAATTCGCCTGGCTCGAACCCTTCTGCACCCTCTACACCTGCGCCCCGGACGTGATCGAGCGCAAGCACGGCATGCAACCGTTCAAGACGTTCCGCCTGGGGGGTGACCTGACCAAGGTCTACGACCCGGCGCATGAAAAAGGCAACAAAGGCAGCTGATACATAGCTCCCGGTTGGACTCGGTCCAACTGTGAGAGCTGGCTTTATGTGGGAGCTGGCTTGCCTGCGATGCAGACACCTCGGTGATTCAGACAATCCGAGCTGATCCCATCGCGGGCAAGCCCGGCTCCCACATAAGCCAGCTCCCACACTGAATGCGTACACCCTCCCGAAATCGTGGGGGGGTTTGGGGGGGCTTCGGCCCTTGACTGTTGGTTAAACATGGAGAGATCGGGATGGTTTTCTCGTCCAATGTGTTCCTGTTCCTGTTCTTGCCGATCTTTCTCGGCTTGTATTACTTGAGCGGGCAACGCTATCGCAACCTGCTGCTGCTGATTGCCAGCTATGTGTTCTACGCCTGGTGGCGAGTGGACTTCCTGGCGCTGTTCGCCGCCGTCACGCTGTGGAATTACTGGATCGGCCTGAAGGTCGGTGCCGCCGGCGTGCGCACCAAGCCGGCCCAGCGCTGGCTGCTGCTCGGCGTGGCTGTCGACCTGTGCATCCTCGGCTACTTCAAGTACGCCAACTTCGGCGTCGACAGCATCAACGTGATGATGAAGTCGGCGGGCCTGGAGCCGTTCATCCTCACCCACGTGCTGTTGCCGATTGGCATCTCGTTCTACATCTTCGAGTCCATCAGCTACATCATCGACGTGTATCGCGGCGACACCCCGGCCACGCGCAACCTGATCGACTTTGCCGCATTCGTGGCGATCTTCCCGCACCTGATCGCCGGCCCCGTGCTGCGTTTTCGCGACCTGGCCGACCAGTTCAACAACCGTACGCACACCCTCGATAAATTCTCCGAGGGCTGCACGCGGTTCATGCAGGGTTTCATCAAGAAGGTATTCATCGCCGACACCCTCGCGGTGGTGGCCGACCATTGCTTCGCCCTGCAAAACCCCACCACGGGTGACGCCTGGCTCGGCGCGCTGGCCTACACCGCGCAACTGTATTTCGACTTCTCCGGCTACAGCGACATGGCCATCGGCCTGGGCTTGATGATGGGTTTTCGCTTCATGGAAAACTTCAAGCAGCCGTACATCAGCCAGTCGATCACCGAGTTCTGGCGCCGCTGGCACATCAGCCTCTCCACCTGGCTGCGTGACTACCTCTACATCACCTTGGGCGGCAACCGCAAAGGCACACTGACCACCTATCGCAACCTGTTCCTGACCATGCTGCTCGGTGGCCTGTGGCACGGCGCGAACATCACCTACATCGTGTGGGGCGCCTGGCACGGCATGTGGCTGGCGATCGAAAAAGCCATCGGCCTCAACACCGCGCCGCGTAGCTTCAACGTGGTGCGCTGGGCCTTCACCTTCCTGCTGGTGGTGATGGGCTGGGTGATCTTCCGCGCCGAAAACCTGCACGTGGCCGGTCGTATGTACGGCGCCATGTTCAGCTTTGGCGAGTGGTCGCTGTCGGAACTCAACCGTTCCAGCCTCACCGGCCTGCAAGTGGCAACCCTGGTGGTGGCCTACGCAACCCTGGCGTTCTTCGGTCTGCGCGACTTCTACACCAACCGCCCTGCGGATAAAGCCAAACCGGCCGACCCGAGCCTGATCAAGGCCGTACCGGGCGACAACCCCGGCAGCATCCATCAGCCCGGTTTCAGCGTGGGTCGCGATGCGGCCGTGCAACCGGCCTACTGGACCGCTGACTGGCCACGCTACGCCATGCGTGCGGCGGTGCTGCTGCTGTTCGTGGCGTCGATTCTCAAACTGTCGGCGCAGAGTTTCTCGCCGTTCCTTTACTTCCAATTCTGAGGGAGCCGACCATGACCCGTTCATTACGCGTCCTCTATATCAGCCTGTTCCTGGCGCTGCTGCTGGCGCTGGGCGCCTGGTCGCTGCGCAGCTTCATGGGCTTTAGCACCAACGCCGACGCCACCGTGCTCAACGGTCGCTGGACCAAGGCCGTCGAGACCCATTACGACAAAGAGTTCCCGATCAAGCGCCTGGGCACCAACCTGTGGGCGGCGCTGGACTACAAGCTGTTCAACGAAGGCCGCACCGGCGTGGTACTGGGTCGCGATCACTGGCTGTACAGCGATGAGGAATTCAACGCCATCGCCAACCAGGACCAGAACCTGCAAGACAACTACGCGCTGGTCGAAGGCGTACGCCAGAAGCTCAAGGCCCGTGGCATCCAGTTGGTGATGGCGATTGTGCCGGCCAAGGTGCGCCTGTACCCGGAGCATCTGGACGAGGTGAAACCGGCGAGCATCCACGCCAACCTGTACCAGGACTTCCACGCCCGTGTCGCCGCCGACAAGATCGTCGCGCCGGACCTGCTGGGGCCGCTGCAACAGGCCAAGCTGACCGGCACGCAAGTGTTCCTGCGCACCGACACCCACTGGACCCCGGACGGTGCGGAAATCGCAGCCAAGCAATTGGCCAAAACCATCTCCGAGCAGACGCCATTGAGCGGCGAGCCGCAGCGCTTTGTCACAGAGGCGGAAAAAACCGAGCCGCACAAAGGTGACCTGCGCCTGTTCCTGCCGCTGGACCCGCTGTTCGAAAACCTGATGCCGCCCAAGGAGCCCCTGCAAAAACGCGTGACGCACCTGGCGCAGGACAAAGGCGAAGACGCCCTGTTCGCCGACAGCGAAACCCCGGTGGCACTGGTGGGCACCAGCTACAGCGCCAACCCCAACTGGAACTTTGTCGGCGCCCTCAAGCAGGCCCTGCACAGCGACGTCATCAACTACTCCGAAGACGGCCACGGCCCGATTCTGCCGATGCTCAGCTACCTGAAAAGCGATGACTTCAAGAACACCCCGCCGCAAGTGCTGATCTGGGAGTTTCCTGAGCGTTATCTGCCTGTGAACAACGAAATCGGCGACGCCGACCCCGACTGGGTTGCGCAGCTCAAACAAGCCGGTATGCGCCAGCAAGACCTGGCGTCGAACAACCCCCTTAAAAAATCCGAGACGCCCGACCGGGCGCACAACTGAAAGAGAGGTAACTCACATGACTTTCACTACAACTGCGCGCCATCTCACCAAGACTCTGGCCATCGCTGCCGGCTTGAGCTTCGTATCGATGTCCGCCTTCGCCGGTGGTGACGCCGCCCTGTACGGCCCCACCGCACCAAAAGGCTCAAGCTTTGTGCGTATCTACAACGCCAGCAACCAGGAAGTCAGCGCCACTGTGGGCAATACCAACCTCAATGAGGTTGCGCCACTGGCCAGCAGCGACTTCAGCTTCATGCCCGGCGGTGACTACAGCGCCAAAGTCGGCAGCCAGACCGTACCGGTCAAGCTGGCCGCCGACCACTACTACACCCTGGTCAACAGTGGCAGCGGCCAGCCGCAGCTGATCGAAGAGCCGCCGTTCAAGAACAAACAGAAAGCGCTGGTGCGTGTGCAGAACCTCAGCGACAAGGCCCTGACCCTGAAAACCGCCGATGGCAAGACCGATGTGGTCAAGTCGGTGGCCGCCAAGGGCCGTGGCGAGCGTGAAATCAACCCGGTGAAGGTAAGCCTGGCGTTGTATGACGGTGACAAGAAAGTCGGCGATGTGAAGCCGGTTGCGTTGGAACGTGGTGAAGCGGCGGTGCTGTATGTCACCGGTTCTGGTTCGAGCCTGTCGCCAGTGTGGGTGAAACGCCCCGTGTCGACCCGCTGACGATTTCCCTGAGTTGACACGCCCCCTTGTGGGAGCTGGCTTGCCTGCGATGGCGGTCTTGAAAACGCCATCGCAGGCAAGCCAGCTCCCACACTGAACGGGTTTCAGCTCAGGACCGAGACAAAAACAAGAGTGAAACGACAAACCTTCGTAGCTCTGACCCAAACTGATTCAAGGAGAAACACCCATGATCCCAGTAATCCTTTCCGGTGGTAGCGGCTCACGTCTTTGGCCGCTTTCCCGTAAACAGTTCCCTAAACAATTCCTGGCCCTGACTGGCGAGCACACCTTGTTCCAGCAAACCCTGGAGCGCCTGGTGTTCGAAGGCATGGACGCGCCGATTGTGGTGTGCAACAAGGACCACCGCTTCATCGTCAACGAGCAGTTGAGCGCTCGCAAGCTCGAGTGCCAGCGCATCCTGATGGAACCCTTCGGCCGCAACACCGCGCCGGCCGTGGCGCTGACCGCGATGATGCTGGTCAACGAAGGCCGTGACGACCTGATGCTGGTGCTGCCGGCCGACCACGTAATCGACGACCAGAAAGCCCTGCAACGCGCCCTGGCCCTGGCCACCGTGGCGGCCGAGCGCGGCGAGATGGTGCTGTTCGGCGTTCCGGCCACCCGCCCGGAAACCGGCTATGGCTACATCAAGTCCGCCAACGACTCGCTGCTGCCCGAAGGTGTCAGCCGCGTCGAACAGTTCGTGGAAAAACCCAACGAGAAGCGCGCCGTCGAATTCGTCAAAAGCGGCGGCTATTTCTGGAACAGCGGCATGTTCCTGTTCCGCGCCAGCCGCTTCCTCGAAGAGCTGAAAAAGCACGATCCGGACATCTACGACACCTGCCTGCTGACCCTGGAACGCAGCGAGCAGACCGCCGACACCGTGACCTTCGACGAAGCCACTTTCGCCTGCTGCCCGGACAACTCCATCGACTACGCCGTGATGGAAAAAACCCAGCGCGCCTGCGTGGTGCCGCTGAGCGCTGGCTGGAGCGACGTGGGCTGCTGGGCCTCGCTGTGGGCGGTCAACGATAAAGACGCCAATGGCAACGTGAGCAAGGGTGATGTGGTCATCCAGGACAGCCGCAACTGCATGGTCCACGGCAACGGCAAGCTGGTGTCGGTGATCGGCCTGGACAATATCGTGGTGGTGGAAACCAAGGACGCGATGATGATTGCCCACAAGGACAAGGTCCAGGGCGTCAAGCAGATGGTCAACACCCTCAACGAGCAGGGCCGCAGCGAAACCCAGAACCACTGCGAAGTCTATCGTCCGTGGGGTTCCTACGACTCGGTGGACATGGGCGGCCGCTTCCAGGTCAAGCACATCTCGGTCAAGCCGGGCGCGTGCCTGTCGCTGCAGATGCACCACCACCGCGCCGAACACTGGATCGTGGTGAGCGGCACCGCCGAAGTCACCTGTGACGAGAACGTGTTCCTGCTCTGCGAGAACCAGTCCACCTACATCCCGATCGCCTCGGTGCACCGCCTGCGCAACCCGGGCAAGATCCCGCTGGAGATCATCGAAGTGCAATCGGGCAGCTATCTGGGCGAAGACGACATCGAGCGCTTCGAAGACATCTACGGTCGCTCGACGCCGATTGAACGTGGCGTGTCGGTGAAAACTATCGCGCAGTAACACGGTCGTAGAACAAGCCCCCACCCGGCCCACTGCGTCCCCTATCCGCAGTGGGCCGGGTGGGGGCTTTTTTTCGGATGGTTGGTGGTGACTGTACGGGCCTCATCGCAGGCAAGCCAGCTCCCACAGTTGACCGCGCATCCACTTTAGAATGCGGTCGAACGTGGGAGCTGGCTTGCCTGCGATGGCGTCCGTGCGGCCCACGCACTGCTCAAGGTAACCAATCCCACCTCAGCTTAAGTTAGGATGCTGGCTCCCTATTCGAGGTGGTCTCCATGTTCTTCGGCGTTCTCCTGATCATCACCTGGCTGATCCTGCTGCTGCGCTACCCGGCCAGGGCCTTGCCGGTGTCGCTGGCCGCCGCCGCAGGCCTGGGTCTGGTCGCGGTGTGGGTGGTGGCTCGACAACCGCGAAGCCTCGCAACTGGCGCGCCTTGAACTGCGCATCACCTATTCGTCTCAGGAATGCCCCGCCGACCGCCCACTCAAACTGACCCTGAACAACGGCAACGACGTCCCCCTCACCGAACTGCGCTGGCGCGTCGCCGCCTACGCACCGGGCGACAGCGTCAACCTGGCCGACAACGTCTACGCCGCCCCCCGCTATCGCGGCCCCGGCGAATTGCAGGCCGGTGCCACCTGGGACGATTGCCTGCCCACCCCGCCGCTGCGCCCCGGTTACCGCGCGCAAACCCTGGAATTTCGTGCCGAGCACCTGCAAGGCAGTTTCTCGGACTGACAAAGGATTGACCCATGCCCAACGTACTCATCACTGGCTGCTCCAGCGGCATCGGCCGCGCCCTGGCCGACGCGTTTAAAGACGCAGGTTTCGACGTGTGGGCCAGCGCCCGCCGCGCGGACGATGTCGCCGCCCTCGCCGCCGCAGGCCTGCGGGCCGTGCAACTGGACGTCAACGACAGCGCCGCTCTGCAGCACCTGGCCGAGCAACTGGGCGAGCTGGATGTACTGGTCAACAACGCCGGCTACGGCGGCATGGGGGCCGCTGCTCGACGGCGGCACCGAGGCCATGCAGCGCCAGTTCGAAACCAACGTATTCTCCATCGTCGGCGTGACCCAGGCGCTGTTCCCCGCCTTGCGCCGCAGCAAGGGGCTGGTGGTAAACATCGGCAGCGTCTCCGGCGTGCTGGTCACGCCGTTTGCCGGTGCCTACTGCGCCTCCAAGGCCGCCGTGCACGCGCTGAGCGACGCCCTGCGCATGGAACTGGCGCCGTTCGGCATCCGCGTGATGGAAGTGCAACCCGGCGCGATCGACACCCACTTCGCAAAAAATGCCGGCGCCCAGGCCGAACGCCTGATCCACGAACAATCACCCTGGTGGCCCCTGCGCGACGGCATCCGCGCCCGCACCCAGGCCTCACAGGACAAACCAACCTCCGCCAGCGTCTTCGCGGTGGATGTACTCAAGGCCGCACAACGGCAAAAAGCCCCCGCGCTTGCTGCGTTCGGGCAATGGCAGCCGGGCGTTGCCGCTGATGGCCGCGTTGTTGCCCAAGGGCTTGCTGGAGAAGGTGTTGAAGAAGCGTTTTGGCTTGAATGGTGTGTTGTAAGCAACTATGAAGCCCACCTGCCAAAAACCGGCATGAGTGCCATAATCGCCGCCTGCCTCTTGAAACTGAATGGCCCCACAAGGGTAATGCGATGGAAATCAGAAAAATTCGACTGAGTAATGTCGGGCGTTTTACCGACCTGGAAGTCGCCTTTGCGCCGACTGAAAAGCATCCGTCGAAGGTGACGGTGTTTGTGGGGAATAATGGTGCGGGGAAGACGACGATTCTTAAGTCGGTCGCCTCTGCGCTCAGTTGGTTCGTTGCGAGGGTTCGAACGGAGAATGGTAAAGGCACATACATTCCCGAAAATGGAATAAATAACGAAGCCAATGCGGCGTCCATTGAGGTAGAAGTTAGCGATCTGAATCATCCGATGAGCGAACAATACACAAACTTTTATTGGACACTTGCTCAGTCCTCGAAAAGGCCGCGTCGCTTCCGGTGTCAGCATCCTGGTACAAGCAACACACCTAGCTGGTTTCTACAGATACCACTGGTCGCTGGTTGACGAAGAACTCTCGTTACCATTAATCGCGTTTTACCCGGTCGAAAGATCCGTACTCGAAATTCCGCTGAGCATAAAAAAAGAAAAGAAACCAGCAGACCAACTGGAAGGGTACGAAGGCGCGCTAGGCGGATCGGTGGACTTCGGGAGGTTTTTTGAATGGTTTCGAGATAGGGAAGACAGCGAGAATGAAGCTGGGATTCCTATGGT
>CATOTO010000109.1:0-27813 GCA_951812925.1 Calliopum simillimum | reverse complement strand
AGATAAGCAATGAGAGGCATAAAGTTGCTGGTGAGTAAAAACACGGATTTTACCCGCGCGTAACAGTCCTCTGCTGCTGCGGGGCGTTTGCTGCATTCAGAAAAAAACCGCGGCTTTCGCTGGGCATGTTGGACACGCCTGAAACGGGGAAGTGCGGTCAGGCGTTGAGTGCAATATCATATACGCTTTCAGAAAGGGGTGAATCGGCGCTGAAACAGCTGGGCAACTGACTTCATTTTTTGTGCCATCAGCAAACGTCAGCAGTTCGCGGCAGCATGCCTCTTCTTCTGCACTGTCTGCGGATGCCAGGTGGCGCAGCAGTTTCCATACAGCTTTTTTTCCTTGCCCGCTTCCAGTAACTCTTCGATCAGAAAGTTGAGTTTGTCCTGTTCAGACACGGCAAAGGATGAACTAAACTCATTTTTGATCGGGCCACTGTGATTCACCGGCAACGTGAGGGTGTTTTGCATTGGCATAGTATTGTCCTGTTTCGGGTTAAAAAATGTTCGGCGATTGCTATTAAACTTATACAACGATCCGGAATTTGTACAGAAATCTGCCCGATTGATTTTCAGGACGAAGCTAAGCGCAGCGCGGTTGCGGCGTAAATGTCAGCTAATCATTAAGTTAGCGGGAGAAGGAATTTCAGAAAAATTCTGCGGGCCTGAAGCAGGATGCGGAGACGGGAAAAACCAGGTCAGTCCTGCGTCAGGTCAGCAGGCGGCCCACCGGGCCGCCTGCATTATTTAGCGGTCAGGAAATCTTCGCGCAGCGGTGTAAACGTATCCAGTAACGTGCCCGCCTCAAGACAGACACAGCCATGAACCACATTGGGCGCTTTGTAGAGCGTATCTCCTGCGCCCACCTCACGCGTTTCACCATTGATGGTGAAGGCAAAACGTCCGCTCAGCACATAGGTCAGCTGCTCGTGGGGATGGTGATGCAGCGGGCCGACAGCCTCTTTCTCAAAAATCACTTCTACCGCCATCATAGTGCCGCCGTATGCCAGCACGCGGCGGGTCACGCCGTTGCCCAGATCTTCCAGTGGTCGCTCTTTATGGTAGATAAACATCGCAATCCTCCTGCGGTTGCCCCTGCTGCGGTGACCGTTTTGTGATGGATCTCACAGCACTCGGGTGAATTAGTTTATGCACTTTAGTGGTTTTTCACTAAAATGAAACGGTGTTTCAATTAATTCATAAGGGTAGATCATGAAAATCGCGTTAATGATGGAAAACAGCCAGGCCGCTAAAAACGTTACCGTGCTGAAAGAACTGGAAGGCGTCGCACAGCCACTGGGCCATCAGGTCTTCAACGTCGGTATGAGCGATGAGCAGGATCACCACCTGACCTATATTCATCTCGGCATTCAGGCCAGCGTGTTGCTCAACAGCCAGGCCGTGGATTTCGTGGTCGCGGGCTGCGGCACCGGGCAGGGCGCGCTGATGTCGCTTAACATTCATCCGGGCGTTGTCTGCGGCTACTGTATCGATCCGGCGGATGCCTACCTGTTTGCGCAGATCAACAACGGTAATGCCTTATCTCTGCCGTTCGCCAAAGGCTTTGGCTGGGGCGCTGAACTTAACCTGCGCTTTATCTTTGAAAAAGCCTTCACCGGCGAGAAGGGCAATGGCTATCCGCCAGAGCGTAAAGAGCCGCAGGTGCGTAATGCCGGTCTGCTGAATCAGGTCAAAGCTGCCGTGATCAAAGAGAACTACCTCGACACGCTGCGCGCCATCGACCCTGAACTGGTGCGTACTGCCGTTAGTGGCCCACGTTTCCAGCAGTGTCTGTTTGAGCATGGCAAAAATCAGGAAATCGTCGCTTTTGTGCGTCAGCTGACCCACTAACGCATCCGGGGTCATAAGGGCCGGTCTGACCGGCCTTTTTTTATTCTCTCTTTCCCGACATCAGCTGAACGTCAGCTCTGCTGCGCCAGCGCCGGATTGTAATGGCGACTCGCCTCCACCAGCATCCGGGTGTAGGGCATCGCGGCGCGGTCGGCCACCAGCGTCGGCACATCCAGCGTCTCCAGCACCTTGCCCTGTTGCATAACCGCCACGCGATGGCAGAGGTGCGCCACCACGCCGAGATCGTGCGTCACCATCAGATAGGTCAGGTTCTCCTGCTGCTGCAGATCGCTGAGCAGATTGAGGATCTCCGCCTGCACCGAAACATCCAGCGCGGAGGTCGGCTCATCCAGCAGCAGCACGCGCGGCTCTAAAATCAGCGCCCGGGCAATCGCCACGCGCTGACGCTGACCACCAGAAAGCTGGTGCGGATAACGCGTCTGCCAGGCACGATTCAGCCCGACCTTATCCAGCATCGCCACGACGCGCTGCTGGCGCTGCCCGATACCCTGAATCTGTAATGGCTCTTCAAGGATATCGCCCAGCGTGTGGCGCGGATGCAGCGAGCCATAAGGGTCCTGAAACACCATCTGCACCTGACGGCAGCGCGCCCGATCGATGCGGTGCGCCAGCGGCTGGCCATCAATGGTCAGCTCTCCCTGCCAGTGATTAAACAGGCCCGCCAGACACTTCAGTACCGTGGTTTTGCCCGAGCCCGACTCACCGACCAGCCCGAAGATTTCACCCTGTTTAACCTGCAGGCTGACGTCGAACAGCACCTGATTACGGCGACCCTCACCACCAAAACTCAGGTTGAGATTTTTCACCTCAATCATCGTAACTCCTTAGTCAGTTAGCCAGCTGGCGTGACGTTGTAACACCGGCAGACGCGTGCGCCGCCGATCAAGGTCGGGCAGTGCTGCCAGCAGTCCCTGAGTATAGGGATGCTGCGCGCGGTCAAGTTCGCTGGCGGCCAGCGACTCCACCACGCGCCCGGCATACATCACCAGCACCCGATCGCAGAAGCTGCGCACCAGATTGATATCGTGACTGATAAAAATCAGTCCCAGACCGCGCGCTTTCACCAGATCATCCAGCAGCGCCAGCACCTGCAGGCGTACCGAGACATCCAGCGCAGAGGTGGGCTCATCGGCAATCACCAGTTCCGGCTCGGTGATCAGCATCATGGCAATCATCACGCGCTGCCCCTGGCCGCCGGAAATCTCATGGGGATAGAGCTGATATACCCGTTCAGGATCGCGGATCTGCACCTCCTCCAGCATCGCCAGCGCCCGCTGACGTGCCGCCGATTTCTGGCCGCGATGGTGACTGCGCCAGGCTTCGGCAATCTGCTCGCCCACCCGGATCACTGGATTCAGCGAATATTTCGGGTCCTGCATAATCATCGAGATGCGTTTGCCACGAATGGCGCGCATCTCTGCCGGGCTGGCGTGCAGCAGGTCGATATCGCCAAACTGCATCCGGCTCGCCTCAATGCGCGCCTTAGCCGGATGCAGCTGCAGCAGGGCGCGACCCACGGTCGATTTACCGGAGCCGGACTCACCGACAATCGCCAGCTTCTCCTGACCGAGCTGGAAGGAGACGCCACGCACCGCCGGGGTTATCTGGCGTCCGTTAACAAAGTTCACGTGCAAATCGCGCACGTCGAGCAACGGCGAGGCGTTACTCACTGCGGGGATCGAGCAGGTCACGTAGGCCATCTCCTAAGAAGTTAAATGCCAGGCTATTAATCAGGATCGCCAGACCGGGAACGGTCACCACCCACCAGCACTCCAGCATGTAGGTGCGGCCACTGGCGATCATCGCTCCCCATTCCGGATCCGGCGGCTGCGCGCCCAGCCCGAGAAACCCCAGCCCGGCGGCGGTGAGAATAATGCCCGCCATGTTCATGGTGATGCGGATAATCACCGACGGCAGGCAGAGCGGAATAATGTGCTTCCAGAGCACCCGCAGCGGCGACGCGCCCTGTAAGCGCACCGCCGAGATAAAGTCCGCCTGACGCAGCGACAGCGTTTCAGCGCGGGCCAGACGGGCAATGGGTGGCCAGGCGGTGAGCGTAATCGCGATCACCACATGCTCCAGTCCTGGCCCCAGCGCAGCAACAAAGGCCAGCGCCAGTACCAGGCTCGGGAAGGAGATGAAGATATCGGTGACGCGCATCAGTACGCCGTCGACTTTGCCGCCAAAATAACCGGCGGTGACGCCCAGCAGCAGGCCCAGCGGCCCGACGGTGACCGATACCAGCAGCACGATGTAGAGCGTGATGCGTGCGCCCCACACCAGACGACTGAAGATATCCCGGCCAAACTCATCGGTGCCGAACCAGTGGGCAGCGCCGGGTGGCGTCAGCGCATTGTTCAGATCCTGAACCAGCGGGTGATACGGCGCGATCCAGGGCGCGAACAGCGCCACGATGCAGAGCACCAGCACAATGCCACCACCAATCGCGGTCAGGGGATTACAGGCCATGCGCCAGAGGAAATAGCCGCAGCGGGCAGCAAAACGCTGACAGCGCACCAGCCGCTCACGGGAATGACTCACAGACGCAGCGTCAAAAGAGATCGTCATACTTTGGTCCTCGGATCGAACACCTGATAGAGCAGGTCGGAGATCAGGTTAAGCAGCACAAAAATCAGGCCCACCACCAGCACACAGCCCATCACCGCATTCATATCGCCCAGCATCAGGCTGCCGGTGAGGTAGGAGCCAAAGCCGGGCCAGGAGAAGACGGTTTCAATCAGCACCGCGCCCTCCAGCAGCGAGCCATAGGCCAGCGCCACCACGGTCAGCAGCTGCACCAGGATATTGCGGAAGGCGTGCTGCCAGATCACCTGCCATTCAGTCAGGCCTTTGACCCGCGCGGTCAGAATGAACTCCTGCGACAGCTGCGCGAGCATAAAACTGCGCGTCATGCGGCTGATATAGGCCATGGAGTGAAAGCCGAGCAGCGAGGCGGGCAGCACCAGATGATTCAGCGCATTCCAGAACACCTGACTGTTGCCCGTCAGCAGGGCGTCAATCAGCATAAAGCCGGTGCGACGTGGCACGATGCCATCCAGGCTGAAGTCCACCCGACCTGCGCCGCCGACCCAGCCGAGATGGGCATAGAACAGCAGCAGGCCAATCATGCCGACCCAGAAGATTGGGGTGGAGTAACCGGCCAGGCTGAGCATCCGCACCACATAGTCGATGACGCTGTTGCGACGCGCCGCCGCCAGCACACCCAGCGGCACGCCCAGTCCTGCGCCAATCACAATCGCCAGCGTGGCCAGCTCTACGGTTGCCGGAAAGACGCGCACAATGTCATGCACCACCGGCTGACCGGTGAGCAGCGCATGGCCGAGATCGCCATGCAGCAGCGCGTTAAGGTAGATGCCAAACTGCACCCACAGCGGTTTATCAAAGCCGAGCTGGTGATAAACCTGCTGATAGGTGGCCTGATCGGCGTCGGGGCCGACAATCGCCAGCACCGGATCCAGCGGCATTACCCGGCCAATAAAAAAGGTCAGCAGCAGCAGGCCGAACAGGGTAATCACTACCTGCACCGCGCGATGGCTGATGCGGCGGCACTGAGTTCGGGTCAGGGTCAGGATCATAGGGGTGCCTCCCGCTTTGGCTTCAGGGGTTTTCCAGACATCGCGGAGGAAGGTGGTCGCTGAGGGATGCGGCTGATAAGCCTGCACCCGGTTGCTGACCACCACGGAGTCGAGCATTTGTGAAATCGGCATCAATGCAGGCACCAGCTGGTCATAGCGCTGCTGGATGGCGTAATAGGCCTGCTGCTGGCGGGTTTTGTCGCGCTCCACCAGCGCCTGATCGATCATGCTGTTGAGCTGCGCGTCATAGAAACCGGTGCGCCAGCCCTGGAAGTTGGTCAGCCGGGCGCTGTCAGCATTATTCGGGTTATAGACCAGCGCGCGCAGGCTGGAGTGGGGATGCGGCTCCACGCCGCTGCCGCCGCGTCCGACCAGCAGACTGAACTGGCGATCGCGCATCGCGCCATAGATCTGGTTACCGGTGCCGGTGATGATTTTTGCGCGGATCCCGCCCTGGAGCAGCGTCGACTGCACCGCGATGGCGATGTTCAGAAATGGCTGATCGGCCAGCACCCGCAGCGTGGTGTCGAATCCATCCGGATAACCCGCTTCAGCCAGCAGTGCGCGGGCGCGCGGCACATCGAGCCGGTAACCGGGATCGGGCAGCGTGGCGGGCATGCCAGCCTGAATCGGGCGCTGATGCAGCTCGCCATAGCCGGTCATCAGGCTTTTATTGATGCCCTGATAATCGACCAGGTAGCGTACCGCCTCCCGCACTTTGATATTGTCGAAGTGCGGATCTTTCATGCTCATCGCCAGGTAGTAGATCGTTCCTTTTCTTACCGCATCAATGGTGAGATCGGGGTCGTGCCGCAGGGCGCGCACGTCGGGGATCGCCATGTTACTGGCGATATCCAGATCGCCTTTCTCCATCATCAGCCGCAGGGTCTGCGACTCCTGCAGATGGCGGAACACCACCCGCGACATCTTCGCCTCGCCGCGCCAGTAATCAGCCGCACGACTCATGCGCAGCACATCTTTTGCCTGCCATACATCCAGCCGGAACGGGCCGGAGCCCGCTTCATGGGTAGTGAGCCAGCGGTTGCCCCAGTCGCCATCCACCTCATGCTGCTGCACTGTTTTGCTGTCCAGCACCACCATGCTGCCCAGCGCCGCCAGCGAGTAGATCACCAGTTGCGGATCGTTAGGCTTCGGCAGGTTGATCACCAGCGTGCGGTCGTCGGGTGCGGTAATCATCTGGTCAACGTTGTCACGGCTGAAACCGTACGATTTCCACACCGACGCCTGCGCCAGGTTCAGATGCAGCACCCGCCGCATCGACCAGACTGCATCGGCGCTGGTCAGCGGATTGCCGGAGTGAAACCTGACGTTGTCGCGCAGGTGAAAAGTCAGAGTGCGGTTATCCGGACTGACTGACCAGCGTTCCGCCAGCGCCGGGCGCACCTCGGTGAGTTGCTGCGGGTTCAGCTCGACCAGTCCGTCATAGAGATTCACGACAATGCCGACCACTTCGTTGCCGGTCATAGCGGCCGGATCCAGGGTGAGCAGGTTATTCATATTCATGCCGACGATCAGCTGGTCATCCGGGGTCTTTGCCTGGATTGACGCGCTGCCCGTCAGCACCAGCAGCGTGATCAGCCACGCGCCACATCGTTGTGTCAGGGTCATAGGTAAAGTCCAGCAGGTCAGAGGTTTTCCCGTTTACGACTCTGCCTGCTGCTGGCCACCGGGATGGCAGGCAGCAGGCGGGCGACGGGGTTATTATTGTTTGCCGTACTTCGGTAGTGCGATTTACCAGCGGTTCAGCGTGTGCGTCTCAATCCAGCTGAAGTTAATATCCTCACCCAGCCCGCTGCGGGTCGGCAGGGTGACAAATCCCTGATCGTCCATCGGATCGATCAGGCTGTTGAGGTAGGCGGGCGGTGTTTCATAATCCAGGAAGGGATGCAGCAGGCCGCGCTCATACCAGCGGCAGTTACGGATCGCCCCGACCACCGCCAGGCTGGCCGCACCGTTACCGTGCACTTCGCAATCCATGCCAAAGGCTTCAGCCAGATTCGCCACTTTCAGGGTGGGCGAGATGCCGCCTACGCCGTTGGCACCGGCTCGCAGAATGTCGCAGGCTCCGGCACGCACCCAGTCGGCGCGGCTGTGATGTTTACCGCCCAGGCTCTCCGGACCAAGCACGTCGATAGAGAGGTTTTCGGCCAGCCAGGCGTAAGAGGCCATGCTCTCTTCCTCCATCGGCTCCTCGAACCAGGCGAAATTAAGCTTTTCCAGCGCCTTGCCGATGGTCAGCGCGTCACTGCGGGTGTACCAGTGGTAGCCATCCAGCATCAGCGCGATATCGGGGCCCACCGCTTCACGCACCGCCGCGCAGGCTTTGATATCCATCGCCGGGCTGGGTGCGAAGGAGACTGGCGGCATCCAGGTGTGCAACTTGATCGCCTGATACCCGCGCGCCACCAACTTTTCCGCGAACTGCGCATACTCATCCGGCGTTGATAATCCACCGCTCAGCTCGTCACCACACATGGTGCTGCCGTAAGCCGGGATCTTCTCGCGATAGCCGCCCAGCAGTTTGTGGACAGGCTGTTTCAGCTTCCGTCCAATCAGATCCCACAATGCCTGCTCCACAGCGGAGAGCGCCCGCTCGGTGAGCTGATGGGCGCTACCGCGCTGCCAGTGCACCAGATCCTGCCAAAGACGCTCCCGGTCAAAGGCGTTCTGACCGATCAGCACTTTGCGGAAAAAGGCATTAACCACATGGGATCGCACCACTTCCGGCGGCGCAAAGGCGTAACCACAGTCGCCTTCCTCGCTGGTCAGGGTCAATAGCGCCATCTGCGCATCATTTTCCGGGCCAGGGTGGGAGTGTCCGGCGCTGTCGGCGCAGCGTTGGGTGGGATAGGTAAAAAGGGTGACATCAATGGCGCTGATCTTCACGGTTAAGCTCCTGTGGCAGTCTGTCCTGATGAATTATTAAAACGCTGTTTCATTTTCAATCTAGCCTTCACAATTCATTAACGCATTAGCCAAAACGATACGATTAATGGCTAATATGTGTGCAACTGCCCAGGGTGTTGTGAACATATTCACGAAAGTTGACCGTTTTGTGAGCAGCGACACGCTGCGCTTTTTCCTCTCAAGGGATCTCTTTGAGTGGAACTCCGCCAGTTAACCCCGCCGCAAAAAACATTTAACCGGATGACTTCCCCTGACCACTGTTTTAGGTGATAGTAACGCCGCTTTACATTAATAATTCTCATTATCATTTGTGCGGGTTTTTACAATGAAAAAATGGTTTTTAGCGCTGGGGCTGCTCACGCTGGCAGGGACGGCTTCGGCCAAATTGATTACCGATGTCGCAGGCCGTCAGGTCGAGGTGCCGCAGGAGGCAAAACGCATCATTCTGGGTGAGGGCCGTCAGATGTATCTGCTGGCGGCATTTGATACTGATGCCCCATTTAAACGGGTGATTGGCTGGCGTGACGACTTCCCGAAAGCGGACTGGGACGGCTATCAGGCTTACGAAAAACGCTATCCGGAAATTAAAAAATTACCGACCTTTGGCGGTGCGAAAGATGGCACTTTCAACGTCGAGCAGGCGTTAACCCTGAAGCCCGATCTGGTGCTGATGAATCTGGAATCTAAAGCCGCCACCGATGAAGGCAAGCTGATTGAAAAACTGAAGGCAGTAGGCGTGCCGGTGGTGTTTATCGATTTCCGCGAAGCGCCGATGGTGAATGCTGAGAAAAGTATCCGCATCATGGGCGAACTGGTGAACAAACCGGCGCGTGCCCAGGAAATTATCACCTTCCGCCAGCAGCAGATTGACCTTGTCACCTCGCGTCTGAAGAACTTTACCGGCTACCGCCCGAAAGTGATGATTGACCGTGCAGGCGGCTACAGCGACGAGTGCTGCATGTCGTTTGGCAATGAGAACTTTGGTCAGATGGTCGAGATTGCGGGCGGTCGTAACATCGCTAAAGATCTGATCCCTGGCACCTTCGGCACCGTTAACCCGGAACAGATTATCGCCAGCCAGCCGGATGTGGTGGTGGTGACCGGCGCTAACTGGAAGAATTACAATACCGTGGGCAAATGGGTCGGCGTCGGTCCGGGTGCCAATGTCACCGAGGCTACCGCGCGTCTTAAGGGGCTGATGATGCGCGATGCTTTTAAAACCCTGCCGGTGGCGCACAACGGCAATGTCCACGCCATCTGGCATCAGTTCTACGACAGCCCTTACCAGTTTGTGGCTATCCAGGCGCTGGCGAAATGGCTGCATCCCGATCTGTTTGCCGATCTGGATCCGGACGCCACCTTCCGCACGTTCCACGAGAAGTTCCTGCCGCTGCCTTATCAGCCAGGATACTGGGTCACTTTACCCGCTGATAAACCCTGACAGACCGGCGATGACAGGGACGTCATCCGCCTGATTTGCAATTCCTCCTGAATAAACCCTCTGTTTCTCTTCAGATTTACTAATCTTTTACAGGCGCGGAGTCAGTTGCTCTGAGCAGCGCGACGTCTGACGCGGTCCGCATTCACGTTAAAAATGGAGAGAAACATGCGCAATACCCTGGGAAGATCGGCCTTTGCCGTGACGCTGTACGCTCTGCTGGAGCCGGTGCCGCTGGGCTTTTTTGTCGCGGCCTGGCTGTTCGATATTCTCTATAGCCAGACCTTTGTGCTGTTCTGGACGGATGCCGCAGGCTGGCTGATTGCGCTGGGACTGATACTGGCGATTGTGCCGCGACTCATCGCGCTGGTTTATCTGTTCCGCGGCAGTGACAGTGCGGAAAAGAGTCATTTCTGGCTCTGGCTGGTGGCGATTGTGATCGCTATCGTCAATGCGTTTATTCACAGCCGTGATGCCGCCGCTGTCATCCCGCTGGGCGTGACGCTTTCGACGCTGGTGGTAGCGCTGCTGCTGCTGGCGAATGTGCAACTTGCGTTACGTCAGCGTAGCGCTTAAGGAGGAGCAACCATGAAGATACCGCATAAAACGTTGCTCGCGCTTACCCTGACAGCACTGCTGGCAGGCTGTGATGATGGTGCGCTTGTCGATCCGCAAAAGCAGATCGGACCGAATCCTGAACTGCCGCAGGCACAGAACTTCTTTATGCCGCCGATGCAGGTGCCGGAAGGCACGCCGTGGAAAGCGGGCGAAATGCCAAAAGTGGCTGACGGGCTGAAAATCGAAAAGATCGCTGACAATCTGCAGCATCCGCGTCAGGTTTATGTGCTGCCGAATAACGATGTGCTGGTGGCGGAATCCAACGGCCCGGCCAAACCCACCACCCGGCCTAAACAGCTGATCATGGGCATTGTGCAGAAAGCGTCAGGTAAGGGCGGCGCTGGCGGCAATCGGATTACGCTGCTGCGCAACGTCAATGGCAAATGGGAGCAGCACCGCTTTATTGAGAATCTGCACTCGCCGTTTGGTATGCAGCTGATTGGCAATACGCTTTACGTCGCGAATGCTGACAGCCTGGTGAAGTTCCCCTATCGCGAAGGGGAGACGGAGATCCGCACCGCGCCTGAAGAGGTGACGGAACTGCCGGGCGGGCCGATTAACCACCACTGGACCAAAGCGCTGTTGGCCAGCCCCGATGGCAGCAAGCTCTATGTGGGTGTCGGCTCCAACAGTAACGTCACCGAGAACGGCATTGGCGCAGAGTATCGCCGCGCCGCGGTGCTGGAAGTGGACGCGGCCAGCGGTGCCAGCCGGATCTACGCCAGCGGATTGCGCAATCCGACCGGCTTACAGTGGGAACCGCAGAGCGGAAAACTGTGGGCCATCGTCAACGAGCGTGATGAAATCGGCTCCGATCTGGTGCCTGACTACATGACCTCAGTGCAGGACAAAGGCTTCTATGGCTGGCCCTACAGCTACTTTGGTCAGCATGTGGATACCCGTGCCGAACCGCAGCGTCCCGATCTGGTTGAGAAAGCGATTAAGCCTGATTATGCCCTGAGTTCGCATGTCGCTCCGCTGGGGCTGCTGTTCTACGGCGCAGATAACATGCCGCAATACCAGGGCGGTGCGTTTATCAGTGAACATGGCAGCTGGAACCGTACGCCGCTGAATGGCTACAAAGTGGTGTGGGTGAAATTTGAAAACGGCAAGCCGGTGGGTCAGCCGCAGACGGTGGTCTCGGGCTTCCTGACGGACGACGAAAAGCAGGTGCGTGGATTACCGGTCGGCCTGGCCAGCGACAAACAGGGCGGTGTCCTGATTGCTGACGATGCGGGTAATACCGTGTGGCGAATCAGCGCCGCGAAGTAAGCATTGCGCTGCTTTTTTAAGCAGAAAGCAGGCATAAAAAAAGGATTTGGCATTTCGCCAAATCCTTTATTTTTTGTTCGCTACCCGGCTGGTAACCGCGCTGCGAACGAGGTGCTCAGCACTCTCCACAAACAAGATTGTAAAATGTGCGGCTAAGGATTTCAAGTTTCGCCAAAATGCTGTATGTTTATACAGGTGTTGAGTGTTGAGCATCGCCTCATTGTCGACTGGCCGCTCCCAGGGGCACGGTTTTAAAATCCCGGCAGGCATCAGGTGGTGCTGGCCTGTGGCTTTAACCATGAGTGCCGCTCAGCTCTCTCCACAAAGATGTGCTTAGGCGCCCGGCGGGTAGAGTCAAAGCCCTGGTTGCCGAACAGCGCGCTCCTGTAAAAGGAGAAGGAAAGTGATGGAACTGACTAAGCTGATTCTGGATCTTATCCGGGTCATCTTGCAGATCATCGTTGCCCTTATGCAACTGACCGGTCACGCAGGTTAACCGGAACTTGAAACAAGGCGGAGCTAACCACTCCGCCTTTTTTCTTTGTCAATTCTCTGTCATCGGAGGCGGGTAAGGTGGTGCGGCAAAGCACGCCGCCGGGGCGCTGCTTATCCAGACCGGGAGTTTTATGTCCATTGCCGCCGTTATGCCCGCCCGATTAGCGCACACCTGGATTGATGAGAGTGTGAAGATGCGCGAAACCACTGTGGGTCAGCAGTGTGAGATCCTGGCGCACAGCACGCTGGAATATAGCGAGCTGGGTGACTTCTCCTATGTCGGCGAACACTGCTGCCTGGCCGATACCCAGGTGGGGCGCTTCTGCGCCATTGCTAATCAGGTGCGCATTGGCGCGCCGAATCATCCCATGGACCGCGCCTCCCAGCATCGCTTTACCTACTGCCCGGAGTATTACCACCCCGACGCCCGACGCGATCAGGGGTTCTTTTCCGCCCGACGCGCCGATCGGGTGATAATCGGTCACGATGTGTGGATAGGTCACGGCGTAATTGTGCTGCCTGGCGTCACCATTGGTGATGGTGCGGTGCTGGCTGCGGGTGCAGTCGTGACGAAAAACGTCGCGCCCTACAGCGTCGTGGGCGGTGTTCCGGCCAGGCCACTGCGGGTGCGCTTTACACCGGCTATCGCCGCCCGTCTCCAGCGCATTGCCTGGTGGAACTGGCCGCTGGAGAAACTGCTGGCGAATCTGCCCGATTTTCAGCACGGTGACATCGAAGCGTTCTGCCAGCGGCACGGTGCATAGCCACCCCACGGCGCCGTCAGCCGGTTTGTACGCCGAAATAGCGCACAACCCGCTGGCCATAGAGCCCGACGGCCAGTCCGGCGACGATCAGCAGCAGCGCGGCGATTTTCTGAGGTGAAACCGTTTCGCCAAATATCGCCACTGAACCCAGGATGCCGAACACCGGTACCAGCAGCGACAGTGGCGCGACCGTTGAAACCGGATAGTGTTTCAGCAGCCAGTTCCACACCCAGTAGCCCAGCAGGGTATTGGGATAGACCTGAAACAGTATCGACAACACCGCCTTCACATCCAGCTGAGTGAAGAGTGCGTGATAGCCCGCGCTGCCATTGACCAGCCCGTCCAGCAGGAAGAGTGGAATGGGTGCAAAGGCGCTCGACCAGACCAGAAAAGCAAAAACCTGCCGGGTGCCCGCTTTTTTATTGATGATATTGGCAATACTCCATGCGACCGCGCCTGCCAGCACCAGCAGCATGCCGGAAAACGTCACCGAGCCATCGGTAATGAAAAAAATGCTCAGCAGACCGGCGCAGGCCAGCGCACACCCGGCGATCTGATAGCGGTTAAGACGCTCTTTAAATACCCAGCCACCGAGCAGCAGCGTGAAGAAGGCGCTGAACTGCAGCAGCAGCGAGGCGATGCCCGCCGACAGTCCGGTTTTAATTCCCAGATTTACCAGACCCCACAGGCCAATCCCGAAGACCAGGCCATAGCTGATCAGGTAGCGCCACGGCACGTCCGGTTTCTTAATAAAGAACAGCGCTGGCAGGGCGCAGAGCGTAAAGCGGATACCTGCCAGGATAAACGGGTCGACCGCCTGCAGGCCGAGTTTGATAACGGAAAAGTTAACCCCCCAGATGGCGGTGATCATGACGGCGAGCAGCAGATGCGTTAATTTCATGAGTGACGAACTCCTGACCAGCACAGCAAGGCAGAGGCACTGACCGCTGCACCGGCATAGCAGACAGCCTGCCATCCCCAGTGTGTATAAAGCTGAGTGGCGGCGATGGCCCCCAGCGCACTGCCCAGCGAGTAAAAGCACATATAGGCACCCACCAGACGACTTGCCGCCTCGGGTCGGGCGGCCACGATCAGGCTCTGATTAATCACATGTACCGTCTGGACGGCGAAATCGAGCAGGATCACCCCGAAAATCAGCAACAGTAACGAGGTGTGAAGCGCGGCTATCGGCAGCCAGGAGAAGGTCAGCAACGTCAGGGCTAAGCCAGTGGCACGCTGCCCCAGGCCCAGGTCAGCCCATGCGCCTGCTCTGGAGGCCGCCAGCGCACCGGCAAGTCCGGCCAGGCCGAACATCCCGGTCTGGGTGTGTGACAGTGACAGGGCGGTAAGTGGCAGTACCATCGAAGACCAGAGCATACTGAAGGCTGCAAAAATCAGCAGCGCCAGGATCCCTCGTCTGCGCAGCTGCGGTTCCGTGAGGAAGAGACGGAAAACAGACAATAAGAGGTGAGGATAAGATGTGCGCCGCGTCTGACCTGCTGTGGCGGGCAGCACTTTCGCCAGGATGAGCGAGATCAGGAGTAACAGGCAGGCAGCCGTCAGATAGACCGCCCGCCAGCCCGCCAGGTCAGCAATCATTCCGGAAACAAACCGCGCCAGCAGGATGCCGATCACGATGCCGCTGGTTACGCTGCCCACCACCTGTCCGCGCTGTTCTGGTGATGCCAGCATGGCGGCCCACGCCACCATTAGCTGCGTGACCACCGCCATTAATCCCACCAGCAGCATTGCGCAGAGCAGCGTCATCAGGTCTGGCGCAACCGCAGCAGTGATTAATGCCACTACGGAAAGCAGCAACTGGGTAATCACCAGTTTTTTGCGGTTCACGCAGTCGCCCAGCGGCACCAGAAAGATCAGCCCGAGGGCGTAGCCGCTCTGCGTGGCCGTTACCACTGTGCCAATGGTGCCGGTGGAAACCTGCAGGCTGGCGGCGATCGACTCCAGCAGAGGCTGTGCCGAGTAAACATTGGCGACCGCCAGCGCAGAGGTGAGTGAAAACAAAAAGATCATCCGGGACGAGAGCACCGGGATCGCGGATGGGGGCGAATCGGCTTCAGGATCACGCGCCTTGCCAATCGTACAGGTCATGTTGCTTTCCTTTCTGGTTTTTATTTGAAACTGGATTGGCGATATCTTTAACCGGGCTGGTTTTTTTTTGCAACTTCTTTTCGGAGTGGCTAAACTGCCATCATGAGACAGGCAGCGTGAGAGAAGAGCATGGCTAAGCAGGAATCCCTGAGAACCAGCGAGTGTCCGGTCGCCAGAACCCTGGAGTCGATAGGTGAGCGCTGGTGCATGATGATCGTGCGTGAAGCCTTTGATGACGTCCGCAGATTCAGTGACTTCCAGCGGAATTTGGGGCTGGCGAAAAATATCCTGGCGTCACGCCTGAAGCAGCTGGTGGAGATAGGGGTGTTTGAGATTGCGCCGGCCTCCGACGGCAGTGCCTACAGCGAATATGTCCTGACCGAAAGAGGCCGTTCGCTGTTTCCGGTTGTGGTCGCGATGCGCCAGTGGGGCGAGCGTTACCTGTTTGAGAAGGGCGAAACCCACTCCGTGCTGCTGGATAATGCGGAAGGAAAGCCGCTGCCACGCCTGGAGGTTATCTCTTCACAGGGGCAAAAACTGGAACCGGCCGACTGTCATCGTCAGCGGGTAGTGGCTAAAGGGTAACCGTCAGGGTTTTTCCTCTTCCGCACACTCTGAAACTGACAGGCCTGACATCGTACGCGTTACCCGATCATCGCTGTCGCCTGTAGCGGTGATCGAACAAAATGCCTTACTCCCGTTTTACGCCCCGCCATAAGGGCGTTATCCCCCGGAAACAGGTCCCCGCGCTCCCTCATCCTTTCCTGCCCCATCATGACAGGCCTGTCGATATCATCACATTTTCCAATGACCGGTTGCCTTGTAACTTCCCGATGCGCATGACAATATCGCTGCTTGTATAGACATGTACTCTCAACCCTGGATTGGGCAAATCACGCTTTCAGTCAACACGTCTCTCACTGTTCCAGCGAGGAATCTATGTCGGTCAAATCATCTGTATCAGATTATTCAGGCTCAGAGAAACAGGGCCTGTCAGAAACCCGCTCCATTGATTACATCCCGTTGGGTGAACGTCATGGTCATCCCTTTAACCAGTTTACGCTCTGGTTTGGTGGCAATCTGCAAATCACGGCTATTGTCACGGGTGCGCTGGCCGTGGTGCTGGGTGGAGACGTCGTGTGGTCTCTAATCGGCTTACTGGTGGGGCAGATTCTGGGTGCAGCGATCATGTCTTTGCATGCGATCCAGGGTCCGCGCCTGGGTTTACCGCAGATGATCACCAGCCGTATGCAGTTTGGCGTGTTTGGTGCTGTTATTCCTCTGGTGCTGGTGTGCATTATGTATGTGGGATTTTCAGCCAGCGGGACAGTATTAGCCGGGCAGGCGCTGGCTAAACTTATCCATGTCAGTCATTCAACCGGGATGATCCTGTTCAGCACCCTCATCGTGATCATTGCGGTGCTGGGCTATCGCGTGATTCATCAACTGGGCAAGCTGGCGAGCGTCATTGGCGTTTTAGCCTTTGCTTATCTGTTTATCACGCTGTTCTCTGCACATGACCTATCAGCCGTGTGGCAGAATCAGCACTTTACCCTGGCAAATTTCCTGCTGGCGGTCTCCCTGTCTTCATCCTGGCAAATTGCCTTCTGTCCCTATGTCTCTGACTATTCACGCTATCTGCCAGCTGATGTCTCTGCGAAGAAACTCTTCAGTTCAGTCTTTTTTGGCACCGTACTTGGCACGCAGGCGTCAATGACGCTGGGGGTGATTGTCGCTGCCATTGCCGGAAGTGCGTTTGCAGGCAATGAGGTCGGTTACATCGTGAGCATGGGCAGCACGGCGACTATGGCCATGGTGATTTATTTCGCCATTTGCTTTGGAAAAATCACGTTTACCACGCTGAACGCCTACGGCAGTTTTATGTCACTGACCACCATTGTCTCTGGTTTCCGTCAGCAAACCACGCTGAGTCGGGGCGGGCGCATTCTGTTTGTGGTGCTTATGGTTACGCTGGCCTGCGTCATTGCTCTGCTCAGTGAACCGGCCTTTCTGAAATCCTTCACCCACTTCCTGCTGTTTCTGCTGGTTTTCTTTGTGCCGTGGAGCGCGATCAGCCTGACCGATTTCTATCTGATCACCAGGGGCAGGGTTGATGTCCCGGCACTGTCGCAGCCGGACGGGCGCTATGGACGCTGGAACCTGGCCGGTATTACCGTCTATTTTCTGGGCGTGCTGGTGCAACTGCCGTTTATCGATAATCCGCTGCACCATGGATCGCTAACCTGGATTTTTGCCGGTAATGATGTCTCGTGGATCATCGGCTGGTTTGCGACGGCACTGTTATGGCTGATCGCCAGCCGCTGGGATCGTCGGGGCATCCCCGAACAGTCAATTTATCCCGCCCAATAACAAGGTCAGGCCGCCTGAGCGGCAGCCTTTCAGGGAGTGTCACTCTTCGCGGGTGTGTGATCACCCGCGTGTCAGGAAATCCTCTTTTAAGATCAGGCGGCAGAAACGTCCGCTGCGCCGGTCTGCGCCTCTGCCACCAGCGGCTTCTCCGGTTGCAGCAGTGTCATTGCCAGCATACTGCCAAAGGCGATCAGCGCGGTGACGGTAAACATCGCGTTGTAGCCGTAATATTCCGCCAGCCAGCCGCAGAGCATCGGAGAGATAATCGCTGCCAGATTGGCTATCGCCAGCGTCATGCCACTGTAGGTGCCCACCGACGCTTTAGGGGTGACATCAATCACCACCGACCAGTAGACATTGTTTACCAGTGCATTCAGTGCATTGCCCAGGGTCATCAGTGCAATAATCCCCGCAGCCGACTGCACATAGGGGATCGCCATAAAGCAGCAGGCGGTGCCGCACAGCGTGACGGCGGCAAACAGATTGCGCGCCAGACGCAGATTACGGAAGCGAGCCAGCAGGGCATCGGCAATGCGACCGCCCAGCAGCACCGTAATACAGGCGCCGCTCCACGGGATCATCGCGACGTACCACAGTGAGTGCAGGTCGTAATGGAAATTATCCTGCAGATATTTCGGCATCCAGGTCACCAGGGTAAAGGTGATGTAGAGGAATGAGAAGTAGCCCAGCGCGTTGCAGACCAGGGTGCGGCTGGTAAAGAAGCGCCACCAGGGCAGTGGTACGCTGTCGCCAGCGCTGCGGCGCTGACCGGTCTGGATAAGCTGACGTTCTGCGGCATTGGTA
Organism: Calliopum simillimum; assembly: GCA_951812925.1. Lineage (NCBI taxonomy): Eukaryota > Metazoa > Arthropoda > Insecta > Diptera > Lauxaniidae > Calliopum > Calliopum simillimum. Next base: position 9,548 of record CATOTO010000109.1, on the reverse strand, counting down.
TGTGGACTTTTCTCCGGGCTGTCGCTGAAGGTGCGGGCAAACAGCGCCATCGCCAGCAGGGAGAAAACACCGAGCAGGATAAACATCATGCGCCAGTCATGGGTCAGCAGCAGCAGGCCCACCGCAATCGGGGCGGTCAGCAGCGCGCCAACCTGGGTCGAGAGCAGGCCGATGCCCAGCGCAAAGCCGCGCTCATTATCGGGTGCCCAGTGGGCAATCGCCTTGTTCATCAGCGCATAGGCCGGGCCTTCGGAAAAACCAAACATGATGCGAAGGGCAGCAAAGCCCATAATGGCGGATCCGCCAAACAGCGCCATGCCCAGTTCCCCCGCCCAGGCGGTGGCGATCTCCAGCAGCGACCAGAGTACGCCTGCCAGCAGCCAGACTTTTTTCGTGCCGATACGGTCGGCAAGAAAGCCGCCACACAGCGAACCAAACAGATAGCCAAAGCCAAAGTAGCCCAGCACTGCACCGAGCTGGACTTTGCTGAAGTGATACTCCGCCGCAATGGCGTTAGCCGCAAACGACAGGGCGCCGCGATCGATATAGTTGATCAGGGCGATCAGGAACAGCAGTGAAAATATGGTGTAACGGTAACGGCTGGTTGTCATCTCACTTCTCCTGATTAAATGTCTCAGGAGAGCAGAAGCAAAATTGATGCCGGAAAGGGTATTTATCCGGCAAACAGCGGACAAGCACAGAATTCGGGCCCCTGAGCCCGCCCCGAATGGGGTTAAATGAGCCCGCTAATAATTCGCCTGCGCATCAATGCGGTGCAGCCGCTGCCTTTCGGTGGTGAGGCTCAGGCGGCGTTATGATGGTTGGGGCTGACGTGTGGCAGCGGGATAACCACAGCTTGCGTGACTGCTTCTGTATCAGCCGTCCCGGCCTGGGGTATTTCGCCAACGTGTAGTAAAATCTGCTGCTGATAAGTCGCATCTGCCACCGTAGTCTGTTCACTCAGCAGTACGCCAGCCTCATTGACGTTTTTTCCGTCCACTTTTATTTTACTGGTGGCATTAGCCAGCATCCACTCATATTCAATATCGACGTGGCCGCTATCAATACAGCGGATACCGTGCTGACTTAAATCATATGCCAGCACGGTTGCGGTCGGCCCTAATGAAATCAAGACCAGGTCAAAGTTGACGGCATTCTTTAAAACGGTATCAAACAGACGATCATAGACGGAAAAGGCATTACGGTTCAGCGTCGTAATACGTTTCACTTCGCTGGCTCCCTCCAGTAAATCATTGCCTAATCCCAGACGCGTTCCACTGCCTTCCACAATCAATACCCGGCGGCCCTGATAGAGCTGTTTAAATTTATCAAATATCGTCCGGGATAATTGCTTGCCTTTATAATCGTGATAGGGACGGGTCACCGAGGTATTTCCATACTGGTACTGTTTATTCAGCAGAGCCTCATAATATTTAAAATAAAATGATTTATGAAAGAACCAGAACAGGGCCGACCCGCTCCGCATATTACGGGTGGTACGAAAGGCATCCGGCAGACAGATCAGACAGTTCGGATTGGCCTCTGAATCCTGCTGCAGCAAGGCTTTTAGCCGTGCAGAGAGATTCGGGTCAAATGGCTGAAAACCGATATTTTTATACCAGGTCATTTCCAGTTCACCGTCGCCATAACGGGCCAGGGATAATTGTGGGTTACGTAATAACAGATCGACAGTCTCTTCTATCGACATAACGGAATAACGCTTTACCCGTGCCTGCGCGGCAGGATAGCGAATGGCAGCATTAAGAAACTTAAAAGGGAAACGAAACTTGCGATAAATAGCGTGAAGTGCGGTCATAGTTAACCTGCCTGGTTTATTGCTGCCAGAAAAATCCCGCCTGCTGGCCGGATAAACGAATATAAGAGAGCTGATATATATCACAGATAAAATAAGCGTCATGCTACGGAATATCTGAAATCGTTTTCATCGGCAAAATCCCTTTGTTCATTAATCTATTTCCTGAGTGTTATTTTTCAGGAAAATAATAAAAAACGCGTTCAGGCTGGCACAATTAAATCATTTAAACAGCAGCGACACCGCACCAGCGTTGATGAAGCCGCCAATAATAACAGCAGGGCAGTAACATTCCCGATTTCAGCAATAAGAGTTATTTCAGAGCAGAGTTAATAAACCATTATGATTATTTGACTCTGAAAAACTTTCGTCGGGCACACTTTAGCTGGCGTTACAGAAGGGCGGCTTGTCTGTTAATTAATCGCCTTTGAACAAAAGGTGCGGTCGTTAGCAGCCTATGGTTAATTTTTTGTGATGGATATCCCGTAATCAGCCCTTCAGAAAGTAAAAAAAGCGGCCTGACCGCATTAACAGGTGACATTTATAATAAATATTTCTAATGATTAACGCTTATACACGTTTTTACATATTTCGTGCGTAAGTTAAAATCTCGTTGAATTTATGTTTCCAGCTTAACCTTTCAATTGCCGCTAATGACCCGAGGATGGATCATGATCAATAAAATAACCAGTATAATCATGGTGATATTTGCTATCGCCCTGATTTACATGGGAGGACAACTCCTGCTTGCAGGAGGCAGCGCGTTCTATGCGCTGATGGGCGTGGGCGTTCTGCTCAGCGCGATTCTGCTGTTGATGAACAAACGCAGTGCGCTGACGCTTTATGCGCTGCTGATGTGGATCACTCTGTTCTGGACTATCTGGGAAGTGGGCTTCGACAAATGGCAGTGGATCCCGCGCGGCGACCTGTTTGGCGTGCTGGGTCTCTGGCTGGCGCTGCCGTGGGTGGTGCGTCCGCTCTATCAGGGGCAGCGTCGTTTCCATCCTTTCCTCGGGGGTTCCGTCGTCCTGATGGTGCTGCTGGTCATCGGTCTCTGCTTCTACGATCCGCTGCCGCAGCAGGGCGCCATTAATACGCCGCGCAACGCCTCTGCGACCGGCGGTGCCGCTGAAGAGTGGAGCGCCTATGGCGGAACCACAGATGGCCAGCGCTTCTCGGCGCTGAAGCAGATCACTAAAGATAACGTGAAAGATCTTGAAGTGGCCTGGACCTATCACACCGGCGACCTGCGTCAGGGTGATGATGCGACCGAATACACCTTTGAAGCGACACCGCTGAAAGCCAACGGCATGCTCTACTTCTGTACGCCGCACAACGAAGTCCATGCTCTTGACCCGGAAACCGGTGCGGTGAAGTGGAAAACGACGCCGGATAAAAACCGCTCTTATCTGCAGCAGCACCAGACCTGTCGTGGCGTGAGCTACTTCGATGCCGGTCAGCAGGCGCAGGCGCAGACGGGCGCATCGCCGGCCATCTGCCGCAAGCGTATCTTCAATGCCACCACCGATGCCCGCCTGCTGGCGCTGGATGCCGATACCGGTAAAGCCTGTGCTGACTTTGGTGACAACGGTGTGGTGAATCTGCGCGCCAACATGGGCGAGGTGCGTCCGCACGCGCTGATGCAGACTGCCGCGCCACTGGTGGCGGGCAACCTGGTGATTGTCGGCGGTTCGGTGATGGATAACGGCTTCAACAGCGGTAACCCATCAGGTGTGATCCGTGCCTATGATGCCGTCAGCGGTCGTCTGGTGTGGAACTTCGATCCGGCTAACCCGGATAACACCGCACCGGTCGCTGAAGGGGCAACCTATCCGCAGGATACCCCGGTCGCCTGGGCCACCCTGAGCGCCGATCTGAAAAACGGCCTGGTCTATGTGCCGTTTGGTAACGCCTCGCCGGATGAAGTGGGACTTGAACGCGATCCCGCCAGCAACACTGAAAAATTCCGTGATGCGCTGGTGGCACTGGATCTGAAAACCGGTGCGTTCAAATGGCGCTATCAGAGTTCAAACCATGACCTCTGGGATCGTGATAACCCGTCACAGCCGTCGCTGGTGGACATCAACTATCAGGGCAAACCGCAACCGGCGGTGATCCTGCCGACCAAAACCGGCAACCTGTTTGTGCTGAACCGCCTGACCGGCGAACCGGTTTATCCGGTAGAGCAGGTTAAGGTCTCCACGGATGGCATTAAAGGCGAGCAGTATGCGGCGACCCAGCCAGTCTCCAGCCTGAACTTCATTCCGCAGCCGCTGACTGAGAAGTCAATGTGGGGCATTACGCCGTTTGACCAGATGGCCTGCCGCACCACGTTCCGTGAGTTGCGCTATGACGGTAACCCGTGGACGCCACCAACGGAGAAAGGCTCGCTGATCTTCCCGGGCAACATCGGGGTGTTTAACTGGGGTTCAGTAGCGGTTGATCCACAGCGTCAGATGCTGATTGCGGCACCGGTACGCCTGGCTTACAAATACAACCTCATCAGACGCACGCCGGAAACCGAAACCCAGCGTACCTTCACCAAAGATGGTACGCCGTACTGGAATGAGAACTTCCACGGTGACTACGCTATCCACATCCAGCAGATGGCGTCGGGTCTGGGTATTCCCTGCATCGCGCCACCGTGGGGACGGATGGTCGGTGTGGATCTGACCACCGGCAAAACCGAATGGCTGCGTCGCGTCGGCACCACCAAAAACCTCAAGACCAGCTTCCTGCCTGGCCACTTCCCGCTCGGTTTCCCGATGGGAATGGTGGCGCACGGCGGACCGCTGCTGACGGCGGGTGATCTGGTGTTCCATGGCGCAACGGCAGATAACTTCTTCCGTGCTTACGACAGCACCACCGGCGAACTGCTGTGGCAGACTGAACTGAGTGCCGGAGCGCAGGCCACGCCATCCACCTTTATGGGCAAAGATGGCAAGCAGTATGTGGTGATTGCCGCGGGCGGCCACGGCTCGCTCGGTACCACGGCGGGCGACAGCGTTGTCGCTTTCCGTCTGAAGTGATTTTTTAAAAAACCGACCCGCTGAGCGCCGCCCTGGCGCTCAGCTTTTTTTTATGCTTCTGCCTGTCAGATCTCACACCCGGCTTCGCGCGACAACCTGTTGTATTTCATCTCAATTCTTTCATCTCCGCATTCACATCATCTGATAACGCATCGAAACCATTTCGTGACAGCGCTCCCGCTTTAACGATTTCTCCTGCCTGACAGACTTGCGCATTAAGCCGCGAGGCGTAGATTAATATATGACTTCACAATTAATAGTGAATACGAAAAGTACTTCACAATACGCACTCTGAAGGATTGATGCTCATGTCGGAACTGAAATTTGCTACCCGTCTTAACTCTTTCGCCTCGGGGGCGCACCTCTACTGGCCCGATCAGCAGGGCAAGCCCTCTGTGCTGCAGATGGTTGCCCGTGCAGGCAAGGTCAAAGGCTTAACGCATCTCGACCTCAACTTTCCGCAACATCTCACCAGCGATATTCCCACACTGCGCCAGGCGATCAGTGATGCGGGTCTGGCCGTTAACGGTATGCAGATGCGCTGGGACGCGCCGCAGTTCAAAATCGGCGCGTTTACCCATCCCGACGCGAAAGTGCGTCGCGAAGCGATTGAGCTGACCAAACGGGGCATTGACGCGGGTCGGGAATTTGGTTCACGGCTGATGACGCTGTGGATGGGGCAGGATGGTTTCGATTACTGCTTCCAGGCGGACTATAAGAAAATCTGGGAGGATGCGGTCAGCGCCGTGCGTGAAGTGGCGGAGTATGCACCGGACGTTGACGTCAGCATCGAATATAAACCCAATGAGCCACGCGCCTACAGCATCTTTCCCAACGCCACCACCTGTCTGCTGGCCGTGGAAGAGGCGGGCTGCGCCAACCTGGGGATCACACTGGATTTTGCTCATGTACTGTTTGCCAATGAGATCCCGGCTTACGCCGCCGCCATGGTGGCGCGCCGCTCACGGCTGCTGGGGCTGGACCTTAACGACGGCTGGGGCAAGCGTGATGACGGCCTGATGGTCGGCTCAGTCAACCCACGCGCCACGCTGGAGTTTCTCCTGGCAGATGCAGCGTGATGGCTACCGCGGTGCCTACTACTTCGATACCTTCCCGGATGCCAGCGGTCTTGACCCGATCCGTGAAGCAGAAAGCAATATTGCGACCGTGACCCGTCTGCTGAGGCTGTGTGACCAGCTGCACGACAACGCGGCGTTACTGGCGGCCATCGGGCGTCAGGATGCGGTGGCCTCTCAGCAGATCGTCAATGACATCATGCTGGCGCGCTGACAGCCGATTAATCATAAAAACATCACACCTCTACCCAACACCCTGAGAATAAAAAAATGAAAAAACGCCTGCTTGCTCTTATCGCCTCCTCACTGCTCTGCAGCACGGTTTATGCGGCAGAACTGGCACCGCTGCAATCCGATACCGAACCGGATCGCACCGACTGGACCCAGCTCGACACCAAATATGGCGCACTGCCAAAAGTCGATAAGTCGCTGAAGATTGGCGGGGTATCAAAAACCCTGACCAATGAGTACTGGCGCTCACTCGGCCAGGGCTACCAGAACGCGGCGAAAAAGTATGGTTTCACTGTCGCTTATCAGGCGGCGGCCAATGAAGACGATCAGCTTGGTCAGCTCTCCATTGCGGAAACCCTGATCTCGCAGGGCTTTAACGGCCTGCTGGTTTCGCCGCAGACCGATATCAACCTGGAGCCTGCACTGGAGAGTGCCAACAGTAAAAATATCCCGGTGGTGAACGTTAATGATGCGGTGATGCCGAATGCGCACTACTACGTCGGCAACGTCCAGAAGGACAATGGCGTGCGGGTGGCGAAATGGTTTATTCAGCACCATCCGCAGGGCGGCAAAGTGGCGGTGATTGAAGGGCAGCCAGGGGTTTATGCCGCCGGACAGCGCACCCGTGGCTTTAAAGAGACGCTGGACAGCGCCGGGAAGTTCACCATCGTGGCCAGCGTGCCCGCTAACTGGAGTCGCGAGCAGGCCTTTAACGCCGCATCGACCATTCTGCAGCAGCATCCTGATTTGATCGGCTTCTACGCCAACAACGACACCATGGCGCTGGGCGTGGTGGAGGCGGTACGCGCGCAGAACAAAGCATCACAGGTGGCCATCTTTGGCACTGACGGTATTTCCGATGCCTACGCCTCGATTAAGCGCGGCGAGCTGACCGGCACGGTCGACAGTTTCCCGGTGCTGACCGGTGAAGTGGCGATGGACGTCATTATCCGGCTGATCAACGGACAGAAACTGTCGCGCGTTGTCTCGACACCCCAGGCGCTGATCACCAAAGAGAATGTCGAGGCGTTCTCAACCAAAGATAACAACCGGTTGCGTCAGCTGCTGGCTCAACAATAAGTCAGCGGGAGCGGGTATGGAACAGTTTCGCCTAATGATGCGTGGCATCAGCAAAAGTTACGGTAACGCCGCCGCGCTGCAGGAGGTCGATTTCTCAGTGCGGCCCGGCGAGGTGCACGCGCTGATTGGGGAAAATGGCGCGGGTAAGTCGACGCTGCTGAATATCCTCTCCGGCGTTCGCGGTGCGGACAGCGGGGAGATCAGCGTCAATGGAAACCGGGTGCAGATCCGCAGTCCGCTCAGCGCCCGTCAGGCCGGGATCGCGATGATCCACCAGGAGTTACAGCATGTGCCTGAGCTTTCCGTGGCGCAGAACATGTTTCTGGGTCGCCCGCTGACCCGCGCCGGGGGCTGGTGGGTGGATAAAAAGGCCCAGCTGGCGCGGGCCACCCTGATTCTGAAGACGCTGGATCCCACTATCGATCCCGATACGCCGATCAGGAACCTCAAGGTATCGCAGCAGCAGATCGTTGAGATTGCCCGGGCGCTGCTGGATGACGCCAAAATCATTGCCATGGATGAACCGACCTCCAGCCTGACGCCACGCGAATTTGACCGGCTGGCAGAGCTGATTGGCGATCTGAAGTCGACCGGCGTCTCGCTGATCTATGTCTCGCACAAGATGAATGAGATTTTCCGGGTGTGCGACCGCGCCACCATTATGCGTGACGGAAAGCAGGTTGGGGTGGTCAACATCAATGATGAGGATGAGGAGAGCATCGTCGCCAAAATGGTCGGACGGAAGATCGACAAGCTTGACCATCAGGCGTTTGTCACCGATCGCGAAGTGCTGCGGGTAGAGGATCTGACGCGTGGCAATGAGGTGGTGGCGGCAAACTTCAGCGTTCGTGCGGGCGAAGTGCTGGGCATTGCCGGACTGGTCGGCGCGGGGCGCACCGAACTGCTGAAGCTGATTGCCGGTATCGACAGGCGCACCCGTGGCACGGTGAGCGTCAACGGTGCCGCGGTGAAGAACCACAACGTGCGTGCGGCGATCAAGGCGGGCATTGGCCTGGTACCAGAAGACCGCAAAAAAGAGGGCATTATCAAAGAGCGGGCGGTGAAGATGAATATGGCGCTGCCGTCGATGCACCGTTTCACGTCGGCGGGGCTGATGAACCAGGCCAGGCTGGACCGCGAGGCGCTGAAGGTCATGGGCGACCTGAAACTGCGCCCGCTCGACATTGAGAAAACCATCGGCACGCTGAGCGGCGGCAATCAGCAAAAAGTGATCATCGGCCGCTGGGTTGCGGCGGATGCCAATGTGTTTCTGTTTGATGAGCCGACGCGCGGTATCGATATTGGTGCCAAGTCTGAAATCTATCACCTGATTGAAAAACTGGCCCAGGCGGGCAAAGCCATTGTGGTGGTGTCGTCAGAAATGACCGAGATCATGCGCATCTCCGATCGGGTGCTGGTGATGCGCGAGGGCCGGATAACCAAAGAGTTAACCGGCAGCGCGATCACCGAAGAGAACATTGCCCGTTATGCCATCAAAGATATCGACCAGACCGCCTGACCGCTTACCTGACACTATTTAAGGTTATAAACTATGACAACTCAGACATCTACCGGGCCGGGTACCCGACCTGCGCTGCGGCTTAAATTTAATCTGCGTGATGCCGGTACCTTAATTGGCTTACTGATTATCGTGGTGACATTTTCGTTTCTGTCGCCGGTCTTTTCACCCTGCCTAATCTGCTGAATATTCTGCAGCAGTCCTCAATCAACGCCCTGATTGCACTGGGCATGACGCTGGTGATTATCTCCGGCGGGATTGACCTCTCGGTCGGTCCCACGGCGGCGCTCTCTGCGGTGCTGGGTGCAACCCTGATGGCATCGGGCGTGCCGGTGCCGCTGGCGATCCTTGCGACGCTGGGTGTGGGCGCGATGTGCGGGCTGTTCAGCGGCACGCTGATCGCCTATGCCGGGCTGCAGCCGTTTATTGTCACGCTGGGCGGCCTGTCGCTGTTCCGGGCCATTGCGCTGATCTACACCGGCGGCAATCCCATCTTTGGTATTCCGCTGGAATTTCGCAGCCTGATCAACAGCACGCTTTTCGGTATCCCCACGCCGATTGTGATTGTGGCAGTGATTGCACTGCTGCTGTGGACGGTGATGAATAAGACCCCGCTGGGGGAATATATTCTGGCGATTGGCGGCAATGAAGAGGCGGCGCGGGTCGCAGGTGTGCCGGTTAAGCGCACCAAGGTCACGGTCTATATTTTCTCCGGCCTGCTTGCCTCACTGGCCTCGCTGATTCTGATTGGTCGTCTGGGGGCTGCCGAACCGACCATCGGCAACCTGTGGGAACTGGAT
>CATOTO010000108.1:0-39524 GCA_951812925.1 Calliopum simillimum | reverse complement strand
CATTGGCCGGGCGTTTTCGTTTGGGCCCAGCAGAATGTTATTGCGCCAAAGGCGAAATAAAGTCTGAACGTGATTGCAGAGTTTTGGCAAAATGCCATCAGTCAGGCGTGCTGCCAGCCAAGGTTTTTATAGGATGAAGGGTCGATGAGTAAAGTCAGTGTATTGGTGGTGGATGACGCCTCGTTTATTCGCGACCTGGTGAAGAAGTGCCTGCGCAATTACTTCCCGGGGATCAAGCTTGAAGACGCAGTAAACGGCAAAAAGGCGCAATCCATCCTGATGCGCGAAACCTACGACCTGGTGTTGTGCGACTGGGAAATGCCGGAGATGTCCGGCCTTGAGTTGCTGACCTGGTGCCGCGAACAGGAACACCTGAAGGCCATGCCTTTCGTGATGGTGACCAGCCGTGGCGACAAGGAAAACGTGGTGCAGGCGATTCAGGCCGGTGTTTCCGGCTACGTCAGCAAGCCGTTCACCAACGAGCAGTTGCTGAGCAAGGTACGCCAGGCGCTGCACAAGGTGGGTCGCCTTGACGCGCTGATTGCCAGCGCACCGACCAAGATGAGTTCGGCCTTTGGCAACGACTCCCTGAGTGCTCTCACCGGCGGCAAGCCCGAAGCCATCAAGCCGGCCCCCGTGGCGGCGCCGAGCAAAGGCCTGCTCAACACCCCATCGCCGTCCGCCCCGGCCGCTTCACCTGCCAGCAGTCGTGGCCAGGGCCAGTTGCGGCTGTCCAGCGGCACCCAGCAATGCGTTATCAAGGCGCTGAGCATCAAGGAGGCGCTGCTGGTGGTGCGTCGCGGCGAGGTGCTGCCCCAGGTGCTGGAAAGCGCCGTGCTCGACCTTGAGCAGGGCGAGAATGCCGAAGTCGCGCGCCTCAACGGTTACCTGCACGCCATCGTTGCCTTCGAGCCCAAGCCCGACAGCGACTGGCTGCAACTGACCTTCCGCTTCATCGACCAGGACGCGCAGAAGCTCGACTACATCTCCCGCCTGATCGCACGCGGCACGGCGCAGAAGCACTTTGTGCCGGGTGCTTGATCGGCTGATTATCGGGAATCGACCGACTGTCTGATTCCCGATGCCTTGTTTGATTTATATCTGTTTCGATAACGCCTCAGCGTTATTGGGTCTTTGCTATGCCTTGAAATAAAGCTCCAGTGTGTCTGGTTGAATCGTCGATTAGGCTTTTTCCTTCCAGGAAAGGAGAAGCCAATGCCAAGGCACAAGGATGTGGTGTTTCTAGGAAACTCGCTCAGTGATCTCAACGCGTTCCCGCTTGATGCCCGTAGGGCCGCCGGTTTTCAGTTGGATCTGTTGCAACAGGGCGAACAGCCTTTTGATTGCAAGCCGATGAAAACCATTGGCAGGGGCGTTAGTGAGATTCGGATCACTGAGGCGTCGGGAGCGTTCCGAGTGTTCTAGGTGGTCAATCGGCCTGAGGCTGTTTACGTGCTGCATGCCTTGTCTTAACGACGTTCTCACCGGCAAGATCGACAAGCTCTCGCTGGATGCCTTGGTTAATTTGTCGGCTGCTGCCCAGATGAACGTGGATATTTGTTTCAACGGCCTTCCAGCGTAGAGCGGGCAGCTTCAGCCACACCGATGCCGAAAGCCGCTACGCCAGCGTACCGAGGCGGGGCTGGTGTCGATCCCGTATGAATTCAGCCAGCCCTCGGGGGTATTGCCCAACTTTGCGCAGGGCAATTGAGGGTCAATCCAGCATCACAACCTTGGCCAGCACGATTTTCGGGCCTTTCATCTTCTTGATGATGATCCGCAGCCCTTCCACCTCCAGCACTTCCTCTTCTTCCGGCACCCGTTTCAAAGTGTCGTAGATCAGGCCGGCCAGGGTTTCGGCTTCGATGTGGTCAAGGTCCACGCCCAGCAGGCGTTCGACCTTGAACAGCGGGGTGTCGCCGCGCACCAGCAGTTTGCCCGGCTGGTAGGCCAGGATGCCGCGCTCGGCCTTGCGGTGTTCGTCCTGGATATCGCCTACCAATACTTCCAGCACGTCTTCCATGGTGAGGTAGCCGATGATATTGCCGTCGGCCTCTTCCACCAGGGCAAAGTGCGCGCCGCCCTTGCGGAACTGCTCCAGCAGCTGCGACAACGGCATGTGCCGTGACACGCGCTCCAGCGGGCGGGTCAGCTCGGCCAGGTTGAACGACTCCGGGATGTGGTCCAGCGCCGCCAGCTCCAGCAGCAGGTCCTTGATGTGCAGCAGGCCGACGAATTCGTTGCGCTCGGCGTCATACACCGGGTAGCGACTGAATTTGTGGCGGCGAAACAGCGCGAGGATTTCCTTGAGCGGGGCGTTGAAGTCCAGGGTCACCAGGTCTTCCCGGGAGTTGGCCCAGTCGACCACTTCCAGTTCGCCCATCTCCACGGCCGAGGCCAGTACGCGCATGCCCTGGTCGCTTGGGTCCTGGCCACGGCTGGAGTGCAGGATCAGCTTGAGTTCTTCACGGCTGTAATGGTGCTCATGGTGCGGGCCAGGCTCGCCCTGGCCGGCAATACGCAGGATCGCGTTGGCGCTGGCGTTGAGCAGGTAGATCGCCGGGTACATCGCCCAGTAGAACAGGTAGAGCGGCACGGCCGTCCACAGCGACAGCAACTCTGGCTTGCGAATCGCCCAGGATTTGGGCGCCAGCTCGCCGACCACGATGTGCAGGTAGGAAATCACAAAGAAGGCGGCAAAGAACGACACGCCCTTGATCACTTCCGGCGACTCGACGCCCGCAGCGCTCAGCAGGGGTTCCAGAATATGTGCGAACGCAGGCTCACCGACCCAGCCCAGGCCGAGGGAGGCGAGGGTGATACCCAACTGACAGGCCGACAGGTAGGCGTCGAGCTGGCTGTGTACGGTGCGCAGGATCTGTCCGCGCCAGCCGTTGGTGTGGGCGATGGCCTCCACCCGGGTGGAGCGCAGCTTGACCATGGCAAATTCGGCCGCAACGAAGAAACCGTTGAGCAGTACCAGGACCAGTGCAAAAAGAATCATGCCGAAATCGGCGAACAGTGTGGCGAAGGTGATACCAGGGGAAGGGTCCATGATGGGGTTTTGCGGGTTCCGTGTGTTCAATAAGGGATGGCAGGCAGGCCCCGAAAGGCAGGCGCAAGGCGGCCAATGTAGCGGCTGGCGGGGCGCTTGCCTAGTACCCGCCGGCGGGCGGGCTCTGGAATACCACTTTCCAGACAACCCAATGCCAATGTGGAAGGGGGCTTGCTCCTACAGTGTTCCCGGTTACAGGTCTTCGTCGACTCTGGGCGAGCGGGCCACCTGCGTCGGCGGAAAATGGCAGGTGAACGTGCTGCCATGCCCCAGCACGCTGCTGATTTCCAGGCGTGCGCGATGGCGCAGCAGCACATGCTTGACGATGGCCAGGCCCAGGCCCGTGCCGCCGGTGCTGGAATTGCGGCTGGAGTCGACGCGGTAGAAGCGCTCGGTCAGGCGCGGCAGGTGCTTGGCATCGATGCCGATGCCGGAGTCCTGCACGCTCAGGTGCGCGCCGTGGTCGTCGGCCCACCAGCGGATGCGGATGTTGCCTTTGTCCTGGGTGTACTTGACCGCGTTGAACACCAGGTTGGAAAACGCACTGCGCAATTCGCCTTCGCTACCCTTGAGCAGGACCGATGGATCGGCTTCCAGGCTGATCTGCTGCCCGCGTTCGCCGGAGAGGGCCTGGGCGTCGTTCTTGATGGTGTGCAACAGGCTTTTCACCGCCACCGGATGATTGTCCGAGGGGTAGTCGGTGGCTTCCAGCTTGGCCAGCAGCAGCAAGTCGTTGAGCAGGGTCTGCATGCGCGAACCCTGCTGCTGCATCTGTTGCAGCGCGCGGGTCCAGCGCGGGTTGATCTCGTCGACGTTGTCCAGCAACGTCTCCAGGTAGCCGCAGATCACCGTCAACGGCGTGCGCAACTCGTGGGAAACGTTGGCGACGAAGTCTTTGCGCATCTGTTCCATCTGGTGGATGCGGGTGACATCGCGCACCAGCATCAGGTGCTCATTGTTGCCGTAGCGCGTCAGGTACAGCTGGATGCGCACCCGGTCGTTGGTGGGCGAGGGGATTTCCAGGGCTTCTTCGTAGTTGTCCTGCTCGAAGTATTCCTTGAAGCGCGGGTGGCGCACCAGGTTGGTGACCGGCTGGCCGCTGTCCTGGGGCGTCTTGAGGCCCAGCAGGGTCTCGGCGGCGCGGTTCCACCATTCAAGGTTGCCGTCGCTGTCGAGCATGATCACCGCATCCTTGAGCGCGGCGGTGGACTCCTGCACCCGGTCGATCACCGCCTGCAGGCGTCCGCGCACCCGCTGGTCGCGGCGTTGCAGGTGGTAAATGCTGTCGAACACCTCGCCCCACAGGCCGTAGCCGTCGGGTGGCGCTTCGTCGGGTTTGTGCTGGCGCAGCCATTCGTGCAGACGCAGCAATTGCTTGAGGGTCCAGCCCAGGTACAAGGCAATACCGACGGCCAGGCTCCAGCCGTAATATCCACTGACCAGGCCCACCAACAGGCAGCCGGTGATCAGCAAAAGCATGTGGCGGATCAGGGTGCCATGCCAGTTTTGATTCATTGAGCGTCCTTGGGAGCAGCTTCAAGCTGCAAGCTTCAAATCAGAGCAAGGCGACTTTTTTCTTGCCGCTTGTAGCTGATCACTTGCAGCCAGGTTTTCATCCTTTGGTGGAAAACCGATAGCCGGTACCGCGCACGGTTTGTACCAGATTCTCGTAGGCATCGCCCAAGGCTTTGCGCAGGCGACGGATATGCACGTCCACGGTGCGCTCCTCCACGTACACATTGCCGCCCCACACCTGGTCCAGCAACTGGCCGCGGGTGTAGGCGCGCTCCTGGTGTGTCATGAAAAACTGCAGCAGGCGGTATTCGGTGGGGCCCATCTCCGCCGGTGTGCCATCGATGGTCACACGGTGGCTGATCGGGTCCAGAATAAGGCCGCCGACTTCAATCGGTGCCTCGCCATCGGTCGGCCCGGCGCGGCGCAGTACGGCCTTCAGGCGCGCGACCAGTTCGCGTGGGGAAAACGGCTTGGTGATGTAATCATCCGCGCCCACTTCCAGGCCCTGGATCTTGTTGTCCTCTTCGCCCTTGGCGGTGAGCATGATGATCGGGATGTCCCCGGTCAGCTCGTCACGCTTGAGGCGGCGGGCCAGTTCGATGCCGGAAGTGCCGGGCAGCATCCAGTCCAGCAGGATCAGATCCGGCTTGCGGTCGACGATAATGGCATGGGCCTGCTGGGAGTTCTCCGCCTCCAGGCAGTCGTAGCCGGCCATTTCCAACGCAACGGCGATCATCTCGCGGATGGGCGCTTCGTCGTCGACGATCAGAATGCTCCTGCCAACCATGCTCGAAAATCCTCTTGTCATTTAACTGTCTTGCGCCGCATTAGATAACGGAATTATTGCAGTCGTGTGACAGTAATTTCGCCGCCTGGGCAATTCACGGCACTCTGGACTACCCTATGGGTCCGAATCCTGACAACCACGATGAAGAAGGTTCCGATGACGTACAGCACTGTTTCCTGGAAAGCCCTGCTGGTATCGGCTGCGCTGGCGCTGCCTGGCCTGGCATCCGCAGCAGAGCCTGCAATGACCAAAGACGGTCTGCTGGTGGACCACAAAGGCCTGACCCTCTACACCTTCGATAAAGATGCCGATGGCAAGTCAGCGTGCAAGGACCAATGCGCAATCAACTGGCCGCCGCTGAAGGCAGAGTCCACCGATACCAAGGCCGGCGACTGGACGGTCGTCACCCGTGACGATCAGACCAGCCAATGGGCCTACAAGGGCAAGCCGGTGTACACGTTCAAGGGCGACACCAAGGCCGGGGAAAAGACCGGTGATGGCAAGGGTGGCGTCTGGCACATCATCAAGCCATGATCCTGTGGCGCTGCTGAAGCCATCGCGGGCAAGCCCGCTCCCACATTCGCAACACATCCTGTGGGAGCGGGCTTGCCCGCGATGGCCTCGATCCTGAATTACCGAACCGCGTAATCCACCACAATCCCCACAAAAATCGCCAATCCCGCCCAGTGGTTGTGCAAAAACGCCTTGAAGCATTTCATGCGGTCCCTGTCCCGCGTGTACCAGAACTCCCATGCAAAACAGCCCGCCGCCGCCAGCAGCCCCAATTGGAACCAGCCGCCCAGTTCGAACCGCGCGCCGGCCAGCAGCAGGCACGCCAGCGACAGGCCTTGCAGGGTGAGAATGATCACCCGATCGGCATCGCCAAACAGAATCGCCGTGGATTTCACCCCGATCCTCACATCGTCGTCGCGATCGGTCATCGCGTAATAGGTGTCGTACCCCACCGTCCACAGCAGGTTGGCGATATACAACAGCCAGGCGGTGGCCGGCAGGTGGCCGGTTTCGGCGGTAAACGCCATCGGCATGCCCCAGGAAAATGCCGCGCCCAGCACCACCTGCGGGTAATAGGTGTAGCGCTTCATGAACGGGTAGCTTGCCGCCAGCGCCAAGCCGCCGAGGGACAGCAGGATAGTGCTGGCATTGGTCAGCAGCACCAGCAGGAAACTGATGCCCATCAGCAGCGCAAAAAACACCAGCGCCTCTTTCGAGCTGATTTTGCCGCTGACCAGCGGGCGTTGCTCGGTGCGCTTCACATGGCCGTCGACCTTGCGATCGGCCCAGTCGTTGATCACGCAGCCGCCCGCCCGGGTGAGCACCACGCCGAGCACGAAAATCACGATATTGAGCAGCGACGGCGAGCCCTTGCCGGCGATCCACAGCGCCCACAGCGTCGGCCACAGCAGCAGGTAGATGCCGATGGGCTTGTCCATGCGCGTCAACTGAATGAAATCCCAGGCCCTGGGGTTCAGGCGATTGAGGGACTTGAGCACACGTTGATACATCAGCAACTCTCCGGATGGTCATGCAGCGCCTGCCAGAAGCCCGGCAGGAAGGTTTCCGCCACCAGCACGCTCAATGCCCCGCGATCAAAGCGCGAGCGGCGTGCCCAAAGCCCTTCGGCCCGGTCCGCCGTGGGCAGCCACTGACGTGGGTAATGGCAGACCTCGATGGCCTGACGGGTAAACGCTTGGTCACAGAACAACAACTCACCCAGCGAGCGGCTGCCCAGCGCGTCCATGTGCAAGCCGTCACCCTGCAACGCACTGCGCGACGCCACGCTGCGGGCGAATACCCACGGCTGGCCGTGCCCGCGCAGGTACACCTCACGCACCCAGCCCAGTGTGGCCGGTGGCAGGCCCAGCGCAGCGCATTCGTCGTCGCGCAGCGCTTGCCAGCCTTCGACCAGCGGCGTCACGCTGAAAGCGTCGTTGGACAACCCCGTCAGCCGCCGCGTGAGCGAGCCTTCGTCGAACAGCCAATCAAGGATCAGGGGCGCGGGTGTGGGGCGCAGAAGGTTCTGGGACAGCCATTGGCAAGCATCGGGAAGCGCGGTTGAGTGCGGCACGGCGAGTCAGTATGGGCAGCAAAAGAGGCGCCGAGCTTACCATGGCGTCCCGACCTTTTGCCGGGCTGAACCGGCCGTTTGCGCCGAACATGCTTGCATCCGGCGGCCCCTGTCAGTACAAAACGCCCTGAGCCGCGTGGCAATGCGGGATATCGACCGCCGGCCAAGATGCCTGGACCCTGAGGAAGCAAGTGATGAAGAAGTGGCAATGTGTAGTCTGCGGCCTGATCTACGACGAAAAGGACGGCTGGCCGGATGACGGAATCGCGCCGGGCACCCTGTGGCAAGACGTCCCGGAAGACTGGCTGTGCCCGGACTGCGGCGTGGGCAAGATGGATTTCGAGATGATCGAAATCGGCTGATTCGAAGTTTCAGAACCGTATTGCAAGGAGAAAGGAATGAACGCACCTGTCGTGATCATCGGCACAGGACTGGCCGGTTACAACGTGGCCCGGGAGTTTCGCAAGCTCGACAGCGACACGCCTTTGCTGCTGATCACCGCCGATGACGGGCGCTCCTACTCCAAGCCCATGCTCTCCACCGGCTTTGGCAAAAACAAGGAGGCCGATGGCCTGAGCATGGCTGAACCGGGCGCCATGGCCGAGCAACTCAAGGCCGAAGTGCGCACCCACACTCGCATCAGCGGTATAGACCCGGGCCACAAGCGCCTGTGGATCGGCGAGGAAGCGGTGGCCTACCGCGACCTGATTCTGGCCTGGGGCGCCGAAACCGTACGCGTGCCGGTCGAAGGCGATGCGGCTGAGCTGATTTTCCCGATCAACGACCTTGAAGACTACGCCCGCTTTCGCGCCGCCGCTGCGGGCAAACGCCGCGTACTGGTGCTCGGCGCCGGCCTGATCGGTTGCGAGTTCGCCAACGACCTGATACTCGGTGGCTATGAGATCGACCTGGTGGCGCCGTGCGAACACGTCATGCCGACCCTGCTGCACCCGGCGGCGGCCGCTGCGGTACAGGCCGGTCTGGAAGGCCTGGGCGCGCGTTTCCATCTGGGCCCGGTGCTCAACCGCCTGCAACGTACGGCGGAGGGCCTTGAGGCCCACTTGTCGGACGGCAAGGTGATCCCGTGCGACCTGGTGGTCTCGGCCATCGGCCTGCGCCCGCGCGTCGACCTCGCCGCCGCCGCCGGCCTGCAGATCAACCGTGGAATCATGGTGGACCGCCACCTCAAGACTTCACACGCCAATATCTACGCCCTGGGTGACTGCGCCGAGGTCGAGGGTCTGAACCTGCTGTACGTGATGCCCCTCATGACCTGCGCCCGCGCCCTGGCCCAGACGCTGGTCGGCAATGCCACGGCGGTCAGCTACGGGCCGATGCCTGTTACGGTAAAAACCCCGGTCTGCCCGCTGGTGGTCTCGCCACCGCCACGGGGCACCGAAGGCGTGTGGAGCGTCGAAGGCGAGGGCGCCAACATCAAGGCCTTGTGCCGCGACACCAGCGGCCGCCTGCTGGGCTACGCGCTGACTGGCAGCGCTGTGATGGAAAAACTGGCGCTCAACAAGGAACTCCCGCCTTTGCTGGCGTAAATGCCTGTCGTTCTGTCGGAATAAGCACGTTTTTGCCCAGAGAAAGGTCGCCGTGAGGCTGGCGCGGCGTCTGTGGGCATGCCATCCTCACTTCCGTCTGCCGCAGAGTAGAGCCTGCGGCGCTTTGGGCGCCGTTCCGCCAGAGAGCGGCACGGACATAACAACAAAAAACCGTCAAAGAGGCTTCATCTATGCGTAAACCAGAACTCGCAGCCGCCATCGCTGAAAAAGCGGATCTCACCAAAGAACAGGCCAACCGCGTGCTCAACGCCGTCCTCGAAGAAATCACCGGCGCCCTGCACCGTAAAGACAGCGTCACCCTCGTTGGCTTCGGCACCTTCCTGCAACGCCACCGCGGCGCCCGCACCGGCAAAAACCCGCAGACCGGCGAGCCGGTTAAGATCAAAGCGAGCAATACCGTGGCGTTCAAGCCGGGCAAGTCGTTGAAGGACAGTGTTAACCCGTAACGGGCAGTACTGCCTCGAAGGGAGGCGGGGTGGTACGGAAAAAAATGGGCACGCCGACTGGGTTGGGTGCCCATTTTTGCTGCATAAAAACAGGCTCTTGTGAAATTGCCGTATACCAAGTTCTATATTGCGTGATCTGACAAATTGGTTTTTTAGTCAGCCGGATAGCGGCTAACGAGTAACGCGGTTTGATCTGGTGCAGATGGCCGCTGCCGTAGTACAGGCGATTGAGCCAGCGACCGTCGGGCAGTTGGCTCTGGATCAGGTTGCCGAGTTCGTCGTAGTGGTGTTGCAGGTTGCCGCCGGCACTCTGTTCGCCAAGCAACTGACCGACAGCGTCGTAGGCGAAACCCAAGACTTGGCCGTTGCCTTGCAAGTCGGTGAAGGAATTAAGGGGATGGATTTATTTAACTGTAAATTTAAATGTCCACCTCGCTTAACTGCTAATCAACAAACTTGGGTGATGGTGTGGAAGGTTTTTTATTGTCATCAAAATATGGGTCAATCAATTTTTCGTCGAAATACCTTTGGTCTTCATTAGAGCGCGACTTCAAAAACTACTTTGCCAAGGCGATTTTTGATTTGGTAAGAGTCTTCATTGATTTCCGAACTTTTAAAGAGGTCGCTTCGGTCAATAAAGCCGGGAAGTTCATGCGTCCAGATTTTATTCGCTGTCGGGCTGTTTTCTTCGTAGTACCAGCCTTCACCCACTTGCGCATTAAGCAGTCTGTAAATATTTATTTTGCGTTTTTTGTCTTTGCTGATTTTTGACAGCTTTTTAATCGGAGTTTCCAGCTCAAACTGCAGTTCTGACACCGCTTCAGCAGTTGAGTTTATGATCTCCACAGATGCGCTGTTACTATCCTTCCGTATTGCAATAGCAACAAGTGCCAGTCGTAACTCTTCCAGTAGTTTTTTGTCTTGGTTGAGGCGGTCCAGAGAGAGGAATTGTTTGAAATCAAAGTCCTCTATAAAAATGTTTGTCACACCTAGGACGTTATCAAATAGATCTTCGTCGCCGCGTGGGCCAAGTGAAATAACTATTTTACTGCTGCCGTTTATTTCGACCTTGGGCAGTAATGTCATGAATATCTGAGTAATATGATGACTCAGTTGGCGTATGCGAACACCGTCTGTCAGAGCGGACGCATCACTTTCTTGCAGAGTAAGCATGTTCAAATTCATTGCGGTGCTCACTTCGAAAAACTAACGGTTATCAGGCATGCCGTAAAATTTAAGGTAGCCATCTCTTGTGTCAACCTGTGGTAACGGGTTTTGGTGGATCGGTGAAGGCATGTCGCCGTTATTTCTCGCCGCATGTTTGTCCGTGATCTTTTGCTCAGTAGCTTTGGCTTGAAGTCGTGTCTTGTTTTTTTCGACGATCACTGACTTGTAGCGCCCAGCTTGAGGCTTGTTCAGCGCATTGACCTGTTGGTTGGCACAGGCGCAGCCCATCCCACGTAAACCGCGTCTCCCCCAACGGGTACCCATCACTGCCGTACTCGGTTTTTTCAATCCTGCGCCCCAGCGGGTCATAGGTCATCCTGACCACGCTGCCGTTGTCATTGCGTACTTCGATCAGTCGACTTTCAGCGTCATAGGCAAAGCGCTGTAACCCACGTGCTGCGCTGCGTTTTTCAACCACCCGCCCAAATGCGTCATAGCGATAACGCTTGTCCTGATAGGTCTACAGCTAGTTATGCACTACCAGTCCGGCACCTGCCTGCGGGCCGTCGAGCAGGTTGGCGGCGGCGTCGTAGGCGAAGGTTTCGCGCTGGCCCTGCAGGCTGTCATTTGGGCCGCAAAGATAGGTGGGTCGGAAAATAAATCAGTTCCCTTTACCAGTCCCCAGTGCTAAGCGGTCCATTCGTTTTCGATGCACCACTGCTGCACGTCCTCAATCAATTGCGCTGACACCGGCTGAAGATTTGGCAGCTTATTTTTGTACTTTTTAATACTCTCAATAAAAAAGGCGATAAAAGCGGCACCGATTAATTTACGTTGAGCGGCCTTGTCTTTTTTTAGTGGGATGAAATCTTCTTCGTCCATGGTGATATCCAGGCCGAACATTTTGTCTTTGGCGTAGTAACGACAAAATGTCTTCCGCTCCAATTCCTTCGGTAAGCATCGCAGGCAAATCACCAACTCCCAGTCAAGAGAAGGATATTTTTTTTCTGCCAAAGATCCAAGACTCCTTAGTTCTTTGCTGATTTCACTGACCTTGCTCCAGCCTGGAGCGTCAGATGTGATACCGATCAACATGTTTTTTCTCCTAGTGTCTGCACTTGTTACCTGGGGGTAACTTACCTCGACGTTTAAGGTATTTTCCTATTTTCATTTTTTCCCAAAGCTGCATGTTGGTCTTGGTAGGTGCCGCCATAACTTTTTTGTATTCAAGATTTTTTGATTTGAGCCATTTTAGGTATAGCGCTTTTTGGGATGTATCGTTTCGCCTACTTTCCAGACTTCGCCTTCTTTGAGGAAGACTTTTCCAACAGGGTTACGCTTGCCCCACTCCATTTCGTCATAGAAACCGTCTTGGGTCGCCAACAAATAATACAGTTCCGGCGTCAGCCCCCATGGATCAATCCATGAAATAGGATTTGGTGCGTAATTGTAGAGGTTGATCCCCCCGCCAACCCAATCGGATCCGGCGTCGTAAACCTTCCCACATCCGGATCATAAAACCTGAACGTATTGAAATGCAGCCCCGTCTCCCGGTCCAGGTACTGCCCCTGAAACCGCAGGTTCTGCTCCTCAATGTAATAAGGTTCGCGCACTTCCTCCAGCGTGTTGCCCCACACCCGATACGTCGCCTGCCAGACGTTATGTCCATCCGCCTCGGTCAGCTGTTCCGGCAATCCGTTCAGGTCGTTGTGGTAATAGCGAATTTTTTGCAGCGACCCAACGCCATCGACACGAGCCAGAGGCTCATATCCGCCGTCATCTTCATAAACATAAAGACTTGTCTGGCTGTGTTTATGCTCCTGCAACAACCGCAGGCCATTCCACGTAAATTGCGTCTCCCCCAACGGGTACCCATCACTGCCGTGCTCGGTTTTTTCAATCCTGCGCCCCAGCGGGTCATAGGTCATCCTGACCACGCGGCCATCTTCGTTGCGCACTTCTATCAGCCGGCTTTCAGCGTCATACGCAAACCGCTGCACCCCCACCTGGCGCTGCGTTTTTCAATCATCCGGCCAAACGCATTGTAGCGATAACGCTTGTCCTGATAGGTCTACAGCTAGTTATGCACTACCAGTCCCGCACCGGATGACGGCCCGTCCTGCGGGTTTGCCGTTGCATAGCATGCGAAAGTAAGCAGTACCGTGTCTGAAGGAGGGGGGCGGTAGAGAAAATGGGCACGCCGACTGGGTTGGATGCCCTTTTTTTGTGGAGGCTGATGAGTGTCTTAATGAATGCCTTGGACAAGTACCTTGTCTTTCTCGCCACTCCATGGATCGTCCAGCAGGTACTTGGCTGCGACTCTGATATCAGTTGGGACCAAGGTGATCTTGTAAAAAATCTCGTCGCCTTCGCAGACCTCGAAGTAAAACGCATAGTCGCGCTTATCCAGATCCAGCTCGACTTTGAATTTTTCAGATGCTGAGGCTACCTCCACCTGTGCGGGGTCTGTGACATGAAACGGAGTGACAATACGGCGCTGGGCGGTTTCACCAAAGGTGAAACTGTTTGTCAGATTCATATTCAAATTCGACCCGAAAGCGTCTTCGGGCAGAGGATACAAAAACAACGTATGTAGTCGCTATGCAGAACTGCGCCCTGCTCCAGGTTGACCTTGCCCCATTGACTTGACGCCTCGTCGAAGGGACGCGAACGAAATTGGATTTGGCTGTGGGATATCAGTAGATCCACGGATTGGAAGGTTTTTTTCATTGATAGGCCTGCTCTGGTGTCTTGGAAAATATCGATCATGAGGACACGAGGTTCTATGCTCACATCTCGTCGATATCTTCCTCACTAATCAGCCCTTGAACGAACCTGAGAAAGTTTGAGCACACAGGCTTTTCGGAGGCAGCGTGGTTGTCCTCAAAGCTTAATTCGCTATCGAATGTATCTGTCGTGAAATAGCTAATTGCTCCCGAAGCCAGGTTCAAGCAAAAAAAATTTCCACCTAGATCGTCCGCGAAAGGAAGAAGGTTTGAAGGGATAAGCTGTTTTTTCTGCAGGTTTTGGTAGGTGGGCAGCAGCGAGGGCTCCCCATAGACAATCGGCCTGAAAGACGCCACTTCGATAGGGTCGAAGAAATCTTCGCTAGTCCAATACGCTCGTTCCGGCATGCCGCCGTTGTACTTGAGGTAGTGGTCTCTAAAGGCGGCGGGTAATTTCTTGCCTATTACGGACTCCAGCTGGTCCAGATCTTCTGAAGTAATGGCCGTTTCGCAGTCCGAGAATTGGTTTTCAAACATCGTCATCTCCAATCATGAGCATCGCCCAGGTTTGACTTTACTGTTGGGAATTCTGTTGGCGAGCCAACCTTTTTTAGAGGCTGCGAGGACTGACTCGCTGCTGTCATATTTAACTTTGAAATGTTTTTCATACTGGGCAACTGAACCACCATGAGGATAGGTCGCCTCATGGGCAGGTTTTCTGACCAGTTGCATTGTTGTATTACCGGACTTCGGATCGAAGTCATCAACGTGGTGCCAGGTATAGAGATTCTTGGCGCTTCTAGGGATACCTGCTTCTTTATAGGCCTGAGTAAAGTCGCGCGACCTGGAGCCTTGCATTTTGATTGTCACGATATTTTTCTGTGAGCCTTTGATCGGATACAAGTCTTTGCTCCCTGTAAAATCTACGCCGGCGTACGCCCAGCCCCATGGATCCGACCAGCCAATTGGATTTGGCGCGTATTGGTAAAGGTTGAGCCCACCTTCCAACCCAATCGGATCCGGCGTAGTAAACCTTCCCACATCCGGATCATAAAACCTGAACGTATTGAAATGCAGCCCCGTCTCCCGGTCCAGGTACTGCCCCTGAAACCGCAGGTTCTGCTCCTCAATGTAATAAGGTTCGCGCACTTCCTCCAGCGTGTTGCCCCACACCCGATACGTTGCGCACCAGACCTCATGGCCCTCCGCTTCGGTCAGCTGTTCCGGCAATCCGTTCAGGTCGTTGTGGTAATAGCGAATTTTGTGCAGCGACCCAACGCCATCGACACGAGCCAGAGGCTCATATCCGCCGTCATCTTCATAAACATAAAGACTCGTTTGGCTGTGCTTGTGCTCCTGCAACAGGCGCAGCCCATCCCACGTAAACCGCGTCTCCCCCAACGGGTACCCATCACTGCCGTGCTCGGTTTTTTCAATCCTGCGCCCCAGCGGGTCATAGGTCATCCTGACCACGCGGCCATCTTCGTTGCGCACTTCTATCAGCCGGCTTTCAGCGTCATACGCAAACCGCTGCACCCCCCACCTGGCGCTGCGTTTTTCAATCATCCGGCCAAACGCATCGTAGCGATAACGCTTGTCCTGATAGGTCAGCAGTTTGTTATGCACCACCAGTCCGGCACCTGCCTGGGGGCCGTCGAGCAGGTTGGCGGCGGCGTCGTAGGCGAAGGTTTCGCGCTGGCCGTGCAGGCTGTCCTGGCTGGCGATGATGCGGCCGGTGGCGTCGTAATGCAGCAGTTGGCGATGTTGTGCGGCGGATTGCTGGTCGAGTTTGCCGATCAGGTTGTCGGCAGGGTCATATTCGAACTGTTTTTGCGCCGCAGCGGGTAACAGGGACGGCTGGCTGGCGTGGCGGCGTTGGCTTGAGCGCAGGCGTCCACTGCGGTCGTATTCGCTGCGGGTGCTGAGCTGGCCCTGGGTGCGCAGTACCTCGCGGTGCAGGCGGTCGCGTTCGAAGTCGCTGATCACCTGGCCGTCGAGGTTGATCTGGTGTAGATGGCCGCTGCCGTAGTACAGGCGATTGAGCCAGCGACCGTCGGGTAGTTGGCTCTGTATCAGGTTGCCCAGCTCATCGTAGTGGTGTTGCAGGTTGCCGGCTGAGCTCTGTTCGGCCAGCAGCTGGCCGAGGGCGTCGTAGGCAAAATCCAGGGCCTGGGCGTTGCCTTGCAGATCCGTGAAGGTGACCGCTGTGAGTTGATCGACCGCATCGTAGGCGTACTCGGTACGGCCATCGTCGGTGGTCTTGGCGATCAGTCGGCCAACCGAGTCGCGCTCCAGCTCATGCACGATTGGAGCAGGCGGGGTTAGCGGGACTACCGCCAGGCCACTGCCCTGCGGGGCGGGAATAGCGGTCACCGCAATCACATTATTCAGTGGGTCGTATCTGTAACGTTTGGCGCTGCCGTCGAGATCCTGCTGTTCTGTCAGCCGATCCCCGGCATCCCAGGAGAACCGGTAGCGCTCACCGTTCTCGTTGATCAGCGCTTGCAGCCGCCCATAGCTGTCATAACCGAACTGCACCTGTCGGCCGTGGGCGTCGGTACGCTGGCGGACCTGGCCGCGACGGTTGTGCTGATAGAGCGTGGTGTGCCCGGCCGGGTCGGTGTAACCCAGCAATTGCCCGCTGACGTCGCGCTGGTATTGCTCGGTGCGTCCGTCCGGCAGTTGGCTGCTGAGCAGGCGACCCTGGGCGTCATAGCTGAACAAGGTGCGCTCGCCGAGGGCGTCGGTGATCACCTGCAAGTTGCCGCGCGTGTCGTAGCCAAAGCGGGTTGGATAGCCCGAGCAATCAACGTGTTCCACCAACTGCCCGAACGGGTTCCAGCGCAGCTTTTTGCTCTTGCCGGTGGCGTCGATGATTTCCACCGGCTGGCCGTGGTCGTCATAGCGGTAGCGGGTGACGTGGCCCAGCGGATCGGTTTCGGCGACGCAGTTGCCACGCGTGTCGTAGCGATACTGCCAGCTGTTGTCGGCCGCGTCGGTTTCCACCAGTGGCAAGGCCCAATGCTCCAGCCACAACGTCGAATCGCTGCGCCCCAACGGGTCGCTCTCGCCGATCAGGTTACCGGCCTCGTCATAGCTGTATTCATAGCGCCCGCCTTGCGGATCGGTGGCGCTGAGCAATTGGCGTTCGTCGTTCCACTCAAACAGCCAAGTCTGGCCGAGGTTGTCGCTGTACTGAATGATCTGGTGCTGCGTGTTCCACAAACGGGTGCTGACCCGCTGCAAACCGTCGGTGATACGCGTGAGACCAGCCTGCAAGTCATAGTCGAACTGGTAAGCGTCGCCCTCATCGGTCCAATGCCGGACCACACGCCATTCCAGGTTTTCAACACAGGCCCACTCATAAAAACAGCGCAACCCTGTGGGCAGTTGATGCTCAACCATCCGCTGGCCGTTGTCGTAGGCAAAACGCCGCTGTACCTGGCCGGTCGCGTCGCGTACTTCAGCCAGGCTCCCGGCCATGTCATAGCCGTAGCTGGCCAGCACTTCACGACGCTGATCGGGATACAAACGCTCGATGCGCGCCAACTGGCCCTGTTCACGAACCAGCTCAACCTGCACCAGATCGAACGTATCGCGCAGTCGTAGCAGATGCCCGGCTTCGTCGTAGTCGATATGAATACGGTTGTCATTGCGGTCGCCGAGTTGGCTCAGACGCAGCCGCGCCGGGTTGGCAGACGCCTCGAACAACCGGTACAGGCCATCGTCGCTTTCGATCAGCAACTGCCCATTGAGATGGCGGCGCACCGCGAGCCCTTCACCGGCGCTGAATACCGCGCCGCCCAAAGGAATCGAGCCCATGTCGATTGCTCGGCCCTGCTCGTCGGTGTAGATCAGCGTTTCACCACCCTCAGGATGGGGAAGAACTTCGACGCACACTTCATAAGCCACGCTCCAGCCAGCACCCAACAAGCTGCCCGCGCGTTCATCGCGGCTGTTGTAGACCCGTTGCCAGGCAATCGGCAGGATGCCGGGCAGCACGAAGTCCAGTTCCTCGACATCGCCCAGCACTTTCGCGCCAGTGGCGGCGTGGACTGGGTTCGACGAGCCCATCGCCGCATTCGCCATCGCACCCATCGCGCTGCTGACGGCCATCGACGTCGCACCGCTGATCAACATGCACGGCAACTTGCTGAAAAACTTGCCCTTGCCGCCCTTGAGCATCAACAGCGCCGTCACCGCCAGCCCCACGCCCGGCGTCTTGCCACTGCGAATCTCGCGCACCACCACCGAGCCGCCGCCAATGGTCACGTTCGATGAAATCAGCCCGGACGACACCACGGTCGCATCGCACGTACTGCGATCACCGCTGCGCACCGCCGGCTGCCCGTTGATCGTGACCTTGTCCGAACCTTCGGCCAGAAACTGCGGCGGCATCGGCGGATGCTTCATGCACACCACCAGGTCCAGCGGCTTGGGCACAGCGCCGGGCGCCGGTGTAGCGACAGTCGGACGCCACATCTGTGAGAAGAAACCCTCGGCCATGTCCAGGTAGCTGGCTTCTGGCTCCGGTTCGGGCTCTTCCAGTTCGGTACCGGCCGGCGCGACATGGGAGCTGATTGCTCCTGCTGCTCGCGCGGCCGGAATGTTGTTGGTCAGGGTGTCGGTGGAGCCGGTGAGAATGTTGGCCTGCACCGTGGGTGGAAACAGGGCGTTGCTGAAGCTGTCGCATAAATTCGTTAAGCCTTTGTCGGCTCCGGTCTTGCTCATGGCCAGCCCGACAATCGTGCCCACCACCGCGCCCAGCAAAAAGCAGCCGAGGCCGCCGGTCGCTACGGTAATTCCGGTGGCGGCTACCACCGCAGCCGTTGCCACGGCGGTGATCGCGATATTGGCCGCCACCTCCAGCACCCCGCCGAGGATGTCGGCCATCATCGAAGTGTGGGAGAGCGCATCGCCCATTCGGGCTGCCCAGAGTGCGTCAGACATGCGCGGTGCCCAGGGACGTTTCGATTCTATCGAGACTTTCCATCGTCAGTCAGATGCCCCTGTGTGGTTACGGCATGCTCATCAAAGCTGTTCGCAGGCGCTTGATCAGCTGCGGATCCTCAAGGCAGTCGACAGGCCGTACGTTGTCGAGGGCAGGAACTTTGCGCTCGATCCACCACAGCCCTTCCTTGAGCCCACGCCTGCCACGCAGCACAACGGCCAAGTCCAGGTCGCCACCCAGTGCTTGCGCAAGGGTGTGCGCGTCTTCGTCGAGATAGTCTTCCTTGTACAGCTCTACCGTGCTTTGCCAATCGGCATCGCCGGGGTATTCATCTTCAAGTGGCATGATCAGAACCCTGCAAATGATATTAAGTTGCTGCCGGTCGGGTTTCGCGCGGATGGGGCAAGAATCCCATCATAGCCATTGGCTTTTGCCCAACTGCCGACCTGGTGAGTTTCGGTGTATTTGTCACCCCGTAATGCTTTTGAGTGATACGCCTAATTGTTTGCGCACGTCGGCGCGCGTCAGGTCCAGTACGTTGTTTAACTGCACCTTTTTGCTGACCAGTACCCGTGAGGACAGGTCCACACCCCAATGGGTGACTTCGCCCAATGCGGTCTTGCGCGAGTTGGCGCCATATACGCCACCCAGTCCCTTGGCCGTGTACCGGTGTCGGGACTCCACATTCCACTTATGTGCCTGCCAGGTCGTACCGATGCGTCCAGGCTCCTCGAATCGATACACCGTGCGATTGACCTTGCGGCCTTTGGGTGGGCTTGAGCATTTCATCAGTCCCAAGGGGTCGATCCAGCTCACCGGGTTGGGCGCGTATTGGTAGAGATTAAGCCCGCCCGCCAGACCGATTGGATCGGGCGTAGTGAAGCGCCCGATGTCTGGGTCATAAAAGCGCAGAGTGTTGTAGTGCAGCCCAGTCTCCCGGTCCAGGTACTGGCCCTGGAACCGTAGGTTCTGCTCTTCGACGAAATAGGGTTCGCGCACTTCCTCGACGGTATTGCCCCAGACTTCGTAACGCGCCTTCCACACCCTATGGCCGTCGCTTTCCGAGAGTTGCTCGGGCAGGCCGTTGAGGTCGTTGTGGTAGTAGCGCACCTTTTGCTGGTCACCCACACCATCAATCCTGGCCAGGGGCTCATAACCCTCATCGACATAGAGATAGAGGCTGGTCTGCGGGCCGTGGTGCTCCTGCAGCAGTTGCATCGCATCCCACGTGAAACGGGTCTGGCTCTGCTGCTTGCCCTGGCGGTCGAAGGTGGTCTTGGCGATGCGTCGACCGAGCGGGTCGTAAGTCATCTTGACCACAGAACCGTCGTCATTGTGCACCTGGGCCAGGCGTTGCTCAGCGTCATAGCTCAAGTGCTGGGTGCCGCGCCGAGCGCTGCGTTTTTCAACTACCCTGCCAAAACCGTCGTAACGGTAGTGCTTGTCGCGATAGCTCAGTAACTGGTTGTGGGCCACGCGCCCTGCGCCGTCCAATAAATTGGCGGCTGGATCATAGGCGAAGGCTTCCCTTTGCCCCTGAAGATTGTCCTGGCTGGCGAGAATGCGTCCGGTAGCGTCGTAATGCAGGAGCTGGCGGTAGGTTGCGCCAGGCTGGCTGTCGACGCGTTCCACCAATTGATCGCTGGCGTCATAATCGTATCGGGTTTGTAGCGCTGGCAGCAGTACTGACTGCCCCTGTTGCCGACGCTGGCGAACACGAGTCCGCCCGCAACGATCGTATTCGCTGCGGGTGCCGATACGTCCCTGGGTACGCAGCACTTCGCGGTGCAGCCGGTCACGCTCGAAATCACTGATCACCTGACCATCCAGATTTATCTGATGCAGGTGGCCACTTCCGTAGCGCAATCGGTTGAGCCAGCGTCCATCGGGAAGCTGCGTCTGTATCAGGTTACCCAGTTCGTCGTAGTGGTGTTCCAGGCGACCGCCGGTACTTTGTTCAAGAATCAGCTGGCCGAGTGCGTCATACCCGAACGCCAGGCGTTGTTGCTCGCCGTAATGTCCGGTGAAGGAGATGGCTGTGACCTGATCCTGTTCGTCATAGCTATATTCGGTACGCCCATCTGCGGTGATTTTTGCGATCAGCCGCCCGGCAGCGTCTCGCTCCAGGTCGTGAGTGATGGAGTCTTCGGCGCCATGTGAAGCAACTGTCTCCACGCGAGTGACATTATCCAGCGGATCGTAGGCATAGCGCTTGAGCGTGCCGTTCAGGCGCTGCTCCAGGGTCAGTCGATCACCGGCGTCCCAGTCGAAGCGATAGCGCTCGCCGTTCTCGTTGGTCAGGTTCAGCAGGCGACCGTAGGCATCATGACTCAGCTCCACACAGCGGCCGTGAGCGTCCGTACGCTGGCGCAACCGTCCGCTTGGGCAGTGTTTGAAGTGCGTGGTGTGACCCGCAGGGTCGCTGTAGCTGACCAATTGCCCACTGGCATCACGCTGATAGTGCTCACTGCGGCCATCCGGCAACTGTTTGCTGGTCAGCCGTCCCTGATCGTCATAAGCGAAGTTTGTGCGCTCGCCCAGGGCGTCGGTACTGTTAAGCAGTAGCCCACGCTTGCAGTAATTCAAGCGGGTGGTCAGACCCGAACAGTCGGTGTGCTCGCTGAGTTGACCCAGGGGCGTCCAGCGCAAGGTCTTGCTTGCACCGCGGGCGTCGGTAATTTCCAGGACTTGTCCGTGAGCGTCGTGACGATAAGTCGTCACGTGGCCCAGCGGATCGGTTTCGCCGATGCAATTGCCACGTGAGTCATACCGGAACTGCCAGGCGTTGCCGGCGGCGTCGGTCTCCACCAACGGCAGCGCCCAATGTTCCAGCCAAAGGGTTGATTCACTGCGCCCCAGCGGATCTGTGGTCTCGCTCAGATTACCGGCTTCATCGTAGCTGAATTGGTATTGCCCACCGCTTGGGTCGGTCGCGCCCAGCAGTTGGCTTTCAGCATTCCATTGGAACGCCCAGGTACGTCCCAGAGCATCGATGGACTCGAGGATCTGGTGCCGTGCATCCCAGTGGCGGGTGCTGACGCGCTGCAACCCGTCAATGATCCGGGTGATACCGTTGTCCAGCTCATAGTCGAATCGGTAGGTGTCGCCGCTATCCGTCCAGTGCCGAACCACGCGCCATTCGCGTTCATCCACACACGCCCACTGGTAGAAACAGCGCAGCCCGCCAGGTAATTGATGCTCGGTCATGCGCCGGCCGGCGTCATAGGCAAACCGGCGTTTCACCTGCCCGTCGGACTGTCGCACGGCTGCCAGGTCGCCGCAGCTGTCGTAGGCGTAATGCATCAACACTTCACGCTGCTGATCAGGGTACAGTCGCTCGATATGACTGACACGGCTTGGCCAGGTGGCGTCGTAATTCAGTTCGACCTTAACCAGATCGAAGGTGTCTCGCAGCTGTCGCAGCCGTCCGTTGTCGTCATAGTCCAGGTAAATACGGTTGTCATTGCGATCGCCCAACTGGCTCAGGCGTAGCAGCGAAGTATTCTGCGGCGCTGGTTCAAACAGTCGATACAAGGCATCAGCACTTTCGATCAGCAGTTGGCCACTCAGGTGGCGTCGCACGCTCAGCCCCTCGCCAGCACTGAACACCGCGCCGCCCAAGGGAATGAACCCCATGTTTATGCGTCGCCCCTGCTCGTCGGTGTATAGCAGTTGCTCACCACCCTCAGGGTGGGGGCGAAGCTGGACGCTGACCTCGTAGGAAACGCTCCAGCCAGCCCCGAACAGACCATCGCGGCGTTCGTCCCGGCTGTTGTAGAAACGCTGCCAATCGATCGGCATGATGCCGGGCAGGGCAAAGTCCAGCTCTTCAGGGCCGCCCAGCACCTTGGCCCCAGTGCTGGCATGCACGGGGTTGGATGAGCCCATGGCCGCATTGGCCAAGGCGCCCATGGCTTGACTGACGACGAATGAGTTGACGCCCCCCAGCAGCATGCAGGGCAGATTACTTAGAAATTTGCCCTTGCCACCCTTGAGCATCATTAGTGCGGTCACAGCCAGGCCCACTCCCGGCGTCTTGCCGCTACGAATCTCGCGTACCACCACTGAACCACCGCCGATGGTCACGTTTGGCGAAATAAGTCCCGCTGACACAACCGTCGCATCACACGTGCTGCGATCGCCGCTGCGCACAGCCGGCTGGCCGTTGACCGTGACCTTTTCCGATCCTTCTGCAAGAAACTGTGGTGGCATCGGTGGATGTTTGGTGCAGGTCACCAGATCCAGGGGTTTGGGAACGGCACCTGATGCGGGGATGGCGACAGTGGGGCGCCACATCTGGGAGAAAAAACCTTTGGCCATATCCAGGTAGCCTGGTTCTTCTGCATCGTCAGACGCGGGGGCAGGCGCTTGGTTTTCGGTGCCCGCCGGGGCAACGTGGGAGGGTACCGCCCCGGCGGCTCGCGCCGCAGGTATTGAGTTGATCAGGGTATCTGTCGACCCGCTGATGATCGTTGCCATGACTGCGGGAGGGAACAGCGCGTTGCCGATACCCTCGCACAGGGCGCTCAGCCCTTTGTCAGCACCGGTCTTGCTCATGGCGATGCCGACAATAACGCCGACGACGGCGCCCAATACGCACGCGCCAAGCCCACCTGTCGCGACGGTGATCCCGGTGGCCGCTACTACGGCGGCCGTGGCCAACGCAGTGATCGCCACGTTAGCGGCGACTTCGAGCACACCGCCAAGGATATCGGCCATCACTGAGGTATGGGACAAGCCATCCCCCAACCGTGCGGCCCAT
Organism: Calliopum simillimum; assembly: GCA_951812925.1. Lineage (NCBI taxonomy): Eukaryota > Metazoa > Arthropoda > Insecta > Diptera > Lauxaniidae > Calliopum > Calliopum simillimum. The sequence continues at coordinate 16,461 of CATOTO010000108.1, read as the reverse complement.
AGCAGAGCGTCAGACATCCAGAGGTTTCGTCACTGTGGCACGTCAAACGACAGCGAGTTTTTGATCAACGCCCAATGCGCCGCCTCGGCATCCCCAAGCGTGTCCGCCTTCACATAACTCAAGGCAAGCATCTTGCGCGTGCCCGGAATCACTAGTGCCAGTTGATACTGGAACACCTTGTCATTGCCCTTGTTGAACTGGCTGCGCAGTTCGATGCCTTCGACTTCCTGCGCCGCACCCAGGCGCACGTCGACGCCCGGCTGATAACGCAAATCCTGCACCTGCTTTTCCAGGCGCTGGAGCTGGTCGTTGAAGTTGCTGTGCAGGGTTTCGCCATCGGCCAGCAAACTGCGGCTGACGATCAGGGAGGTGCCCAGCTCGGGGAACTTGAGGATGTTGATCGTCGCGTCCTGCAACTCGGCAGCTGGCAGTTGAAACTGAAATTCGTTGATGCGGTACGTCATGGCAAACAGTCTCGTCAGGAGCTTTTGGGCGCGGGGAAGGCGGCTTTGATATTGGCGTCGATACTGGCTTTCACGCCCTGGCCGTCAGGCGTGGCGCCAGCGCCGCCGCCGTTGTTCAGGTGCAGCACGCCGCCGGTGTTGAACTCGGCATCGCCGCTGGCATAGAAGCTGATTTGCACGCCGGTGAGGTTGATCTGCCCGCTGGCGTTCAATTCCAGGATGCTTTCGCCGCAGACCAGGCGCAGGTTTTCACCCACTTCAATCACGTAGCTCTGGCTGATACTGTCGGTCTTCTTTTGCCCGACCGAAAGAATGTCTTCCTGTTTGACGATGCGCAGTCGGTTGTTGCCGATGGTCACCGTCTCGTTGTGGCCGATGCTCTTGTTGCGGTCATGCCCCACCGAGTGGCTCTCATCCACTTCCACCACAATGTCCTGATTGCGCTCGGCGTGGATATACAACTGCTCCAGCCCCTTCTTGTCCTCCATGCGGATTTCATTGAAGTTGGCCGGCGTGCCGCCCTTGCTCGAACGGCTTTTCATGCCGCTCTGGGTGGCGTTCTCTGGCAGGTCGTAAGGCACCGTCTGCTCGGCGTTGTAGACGCGCCCGGTGATGATCGGCCGGTCCGGGTCACCTTCCAGAAAGCTCACGATCACTTCCTGGCCGATGCGTGGAATCTGCATCGAGCCCCAGTTCTTGCCGGCCCAGGACTGTGAGACACGAATCCAGCACGAGCTGTTCTCGTTGGACTGGTCGTGACGGTCCCAGTAAAAGTGCACCTTCACGCGGCCGTATTGGTCGGTCCAGATTTCCTCGCCCTTGGGGCCGACCACCAGCGCGGTCTGAGGGCCTTTGACGATGGGTCGATGGGTGTTGGCCAGCGGGCGGAAGCTCTGCTGGGCGTCGATGCAGGTCAGGCTGCTTTCAAATTGCGCCGAGGCCGTGCCACCGCCGCTTTCCAGGCTTTCCTGAGTGATGTAGTAGCGGCAGCCGACAATCAGGTATTCGCGGTTCTGGTCCTGGCGGCTGAAGCCGGTAAGGCTGAACAGATGACCCGAACCCAGGCCACGGGCATTGCCGGCGAACTCGATCTGCTCGTGCAGGGTTTGCAGTGCCTCGATGCGGGTGCGCGCGTAGTGTTCGCCATCGGCGCTTTGCACGTAAGTGCCGGGGTAGTCGTACAGCGGGTAGTCGCCGGCGGCGTGCGGGCGCGGCATGGCCGAGCGCACGTCGATGCTGGCGCTGGGGCGCTGGAAGTCGTAGTCGTTAAGCTCCAGCGAGCCGGGCTGCACCTCCTGGGCCAGGTGCCAGTTGTGCATGTGGTCGCGTTCGCGCTGCTGCTCGTCTTTGGGGTAGTACGGAATCGATGCGTAGCCGGGCACCGTGGCGTGGGCGCCATAGGCGTCGGCCAGCACCAGTACATGGCGGTCCTGCTCATGGCGGAAGAAGTAGTAGATCCCTTCCTGCTCCATCAAGCGGCTGACGAAATCAAAGCTGGTCTCGCGGTACTGCACGCAGTATTCCCACTCGCGGTACGGCCGGCTCAGGGCGTCTTCGAAGTCGGAAAAGCCCAGGTCGCGAAACACCTGCTTGATGATCTGCGGGATGCTCAGGTTCTGGAAAATCCGGCAGTCCGAGGTGCGGCTGAGCAACCACAGCCAGGGGCGCAGCGTCACCTGGTAACTGGCGAACTGGCCCCGGTCGATGTTCTGGCTGCAGCGCGCAACGATGCCGTTGAAGTGCCGCTCGCCGCCGTCCGCCAGTTGCACGCCCACGCTCATCGGCTTGCCTAGCAATTGGTTGAGATCGATGTTGGCGTCCAGTGACGTCAGTTGCAGCTCATAGTTGAACAGCCTGCCCAGCTCTTCACCGCCGCCCATTTCATTGAGCAGCAGCACATCCGGCCCGAGGGGGCTGGTGATTTTGGCCAGGCGTGAGGCTTGGTTGAATAGCATCGGTTGTCCTGTCTGTATCGTCATCCCTGAAGAAACCGTATCCATGTGGGAGCTGGCTTGCCTGCGATTACGGTGGATCTGTCGACATTGATGTTGGATGTCAGACCGCTATCGCAGGCAAGCCAGCTCCCACAGTTTGATCGTGTTTCTTAAGGTCAATCGTTGAACTGATAGTGCAATTCGTTATCCCGGCTGCTGATCCGCACCCCCGCCAGCGCCTTGCCTTCAAGCATGCGCGTGAGGAATTCACGGCTCATGTCCGGCAACAGGCTGTTGGTGAGGATGGTGTCGATCATGCGCCCGCCGCTTTCGGTTTCGGTGCAGCGCGACACGATCAGGTCGACCACCGCATCGTCGTAGTCGAAGGCGACTTTGTGGGTGCTCTCCACACGCTTCTTGATACGGCCCAATTGCAGGCGGGTGATCGCCTTGAGCATCGTGTCACTCAGCGGGTAGTACGGAATCGTCACCAGCCGTCCCAGTAGCGCCGGCGGGAAAATCTCCAGCAGCGGCTGGCGCAGGGCCTTGGCGATTTCCTCGGGCTCGGGGATGTTCGCCGGGTCCTTGCACACCTGGGAAATCAGCTCGGTACCGGCGTTGGTGGTCAGCAGGATCAGGGTGTTCTTGAAGTCGATCACCCGGCCTTCGCCGTCTTCCATCACGCCTTTATCGAACACCTGGAAGAAGATTTCATGCACATCCGGGTGAGCTTTTTCCACTTCGTCCAGCAGCACCACGCTGTAGGGCTTGCGCCGCACCGCTTCGGTCAGCACGCCGCCTTCGCCGTAGCCGATGTAGCCCGGTGGCGCGCCCTTGAGCGTCGATACCGTGTGGGCTTCCTGGAACTCGCTCATGTTGATGGTGATCACGTTCTGCTCACCGCCGTACATGGCTTCAGCCAGGGCAAGGGCGGTTTCGGTCTTGCCCACGCCGGACGTGCCGGCGAGCATGAACACGCCAATCGGCTTGCTCGGGTTGTCGAGGCCGGCGCGGGACGTCTGGATGCGCTTGGCGATCATCTGCAAGGCGTGGTCCTGGCCGATGATGCGTTTCTTCAGGTGCTGATCGAGGTTGAGCACCGTCTCCAACTCGTTGCGTGCCATACGGCCCACCGGGATGCCGGTCCAGTCGGCGACCACCGAGGCCACGGCCTGGTAATCCACGGTCGGCAGGATCAGTGGGGTTTCGCCCTGCAGGGTGCTGAGGCGTTGTTGCAGGTCGACCAGTCGCGTGCGCAACTCATCGCTGCCGCTGTCCACCACGCCGGCTTTTTCGCGCAAAGTCGCACGGGTGGCGAGCAGTTCGTCCACCAGCGTTTTCTCTTCGGCCCAGCGGCCTTCCAGGGTGGTCAGGCGCTCGCGTTCAGCGCTCAACAGCGCCTCGGAGTTGGTTTGGCGCGCGCCAATGTCGATGCCGATGGCGTGTTCGCGGGCGATGATCTGCAGCTCGGTTTCCAGCGCTTCGATACGGCGGCGGCTGTCGTCCACTTCGGCGGGCACGGCGTGCAGGCTGATGGCGACGCGGGCGCAGGCAGTGTCCAGCAGGCTCACGGATTTGTCAGGTAGCTGGCGAGCGGGGATGTAGCGGTGCGACAACTTCACCGAAGCTTCCAGGGCTTCGTCGAGCACCTGCACCTGATGGTGCTTCTCCATGGTCGATGCCACGCCGCGCATCATCAGCAGCGCCTTGTCTTCTGACGGCTCGGCCACCTGGACCACCTGGAAGCGGCGGGTCAGAGCCGGGTCTTTCTCGATGTGCTTTTTGTACTCGGCCCAGGTGGTGGCGGCCACGGTACGCAGGGTGCCACGGGCCAGCGCAGGCTTGAGCAGATTGGCTGCATCGCCCGTGCCGGCGGCGCCACCGGCACCCACCAGGGTGTGGGCTTCGTCGATGAACAGAATGATCGGCTTGGGTGAGGCTTGCACGTCTTCGATGACCTGGCGCAGGCGCTGTTCGAACTCGCCTTTCATGCTGGCGCCGGCTTGCAGCAGGCCCACGTCGAGGCTGCGCAGCTCCACATCCTTGAGCGCCGGCGGTACGTCACCGGCGACGATACGCAGGGCGAACCCTTCGACCACGGCGGTCTTGCCCACGCCGGCTTCACCGGTGAGGATCGGGTTGTTCTGGCGTCGGCGCATCAGGATGTCCACCAGTTGGCGGATCTCTTCGTCACGTCCCACGATCGGGTCAAGCTTGCCGCTGCGCGCCTGTTCGGTGAGGTCTACGGTGAAGCGTTTGAGGGCTTCCTGCTTGCCCATCGCGCTGGGCGCCATGGCGCCGCTGGCTTCGCCGGGCACGCCGGCATTGAAACCGTCGCTGGCGCTCAAGGCGTTTTCCGGCGAGTCGCCAACGTATTCGTCAAAGCGCTCGCTCAGGGCTTCGGGCTTGATCTTGTCGAACTCGGCGGACAAGCCCAGCAGGGCGTGACGCAGGCTCGGCGTCTTCAAGATGCCCAGCACCAGATACCCGGTGCGCACCTGGCTTTCGCCAAACATCAGGCTGCCGTACACCCAGCCGCGCTCCACGGCTTCTTCCACGTGGGAGGACAGGTCGGTGATCGACGTCGAGCCGCGCGGCAGGCGGTCCAGGGCTTCGGTGAGGTCACGGGCCAGACGCGCCGGTTCCACGTTGAACTGGCGGATGATGCGGTGCAGGTCCGAGTCCTGCAGTTGCAGCAACTGGTGGAACCAGTGAGCCAGTTCCACATACGGGTTGCCCCGCAGCTTGCAGAACACGGTGGCGGCTTCGATGGCCTTGTAGGCCACGCTGTTGAGTTTGCCGAACAGTGCGGCGCGACTGATTTCACCCATGCTCTGGATTCCTTGAGGTGGTGGCGTGATCGGCGTAATGCCGGGCCAGGATTAGGTCGTTGGCGTCCCGCTCGGGTTGGCCGAGCCAGGTGTTGAAGCCCAGGCGGAACTGGCCGTTAAGCTGCAGTGTTGGGACTTCGGGTTGTTGCAGAATCAGGTTCAGGTCCCAGTCCAGTTCATGGCCCAGGTACTCGGCCACCCACGCCACCAGCTCGTTGAACGGCTGACCGCCTGGCAGCATGCCCATGTAATCCTCCAGCGTGAGCGGACCCAGGCGGATGCGGAATTTATGCTGGCGGTCCCACACATGGCTGCCCAGGCAGAAGTCCACGCCCAGCTGGTTGGCGCTCACGCCCACGCGGCTGCGCTCGGGCAGTTCCAGCCATTGGCCGACGTATTCCTCGATCTCCACCGGCAGGCCGAAGTACTCGCCGAGAATCGCCTTCAAACCGTCCGGGTAGCGGGTTTGCGCCGACAGATGACCGCTGTAATGCAGCTTCGCCGTGTCGGGGATCAGCCCCTGGTTCAACAGACTCGGCATGCCCCGGCCGCTTAACGCCGCCAGGCGCGCGGACCAGTAGTCATCGTCCGGGCGGTCGTGGCTGACCGTCGGCCGCGCCTCGGCCCATGCCCGGTAAAACAGACTCAGCAGACGGTGATGGAACACATCCAAAAACTGCTTGCTGGTGCTGTCGGCGTTGTTGCGCTGGCGTTCGCGCACGTACTCGGTGATATGCAGCGGCAGCGGGCCGTTGGGGCCGCCGAGGCCGAAGAAAAACTGTTCGAGCCGCGCCGGTTTGCCGTCGCCACCGGGGGCGACCGACGCCAGCGTAGCCGGAGCGAACGTGCAGTCGGCCTGTTGCCCCAGGCGCAGGGGGTCGTCCGCCAGGCGCAGGGAGTGGCCCAGTCGCGGCAGGTCCGGCGATTCGCATTCGATACGCCGCAGCGCCTGGAAAAAGTCATATTCCCAGGGCTCCTGGTGCATCGCGTCCAGGGTACTCACAGGGTCGGACGCCGTCCGGGCGTGGCTTTCCATCGCATGATCTCGCCGCGTTCGGTGGTACGGATCACCGTTTCGGTAAAACTGTTGATCGACACGTAGCGTGCCAGGAAGCGTTCGAGCACCGCACCGAGCAGAAACACACCGGTGCCGCGAAACGCGTTTTCATCAAATTCGAGGGTGATCTCCAGGCCGCGCCCGAACACAATCGGGCCGGGCATCGGCAGGCGCCGGGTCACCGCTTTGCTGCTGACCTCGCGCAGGCCCTCGATCTGCAAGGGCAGGGCGGCATCGTTGCTGTCGCCATACAGGCGCAGCAGTTCACGCAGGGCGCCGGCACCCTGGCCTTGCTCGCTCAGTGACAAATAGTTGAGCGACAGCTGGCTGATCAAGCGCCACGCCTTCGCATCGTGGGCGTGGCTGGCGCGCGGACGGCTCGGCCCTGCCACACAACGCACAGCCAACACCGGCGCGCTGTCGGCCAGGGTGAAATCGGTCTTGCCGTTGCCCACGCTCATGAACAGCGGCAGGTCGCGGTTGGTGCACAGCGCCGTCACGCCCAATTGGCGCAAGTCATGGCCATAGGGCGCCTGGCGGCTGTCCACCAGGCTGACGAAAGTTTCGCTGCCCACATAGGTGGAGCGCGGGCCGTTGCGGCGCTGGTCGCTGGACAACACGCGGGGCTCGCGGCGCACGGTGTAGTAAGCCTGGTCACGGCCGTAGCGTGATGGATCGCGCACCGCGTAAAACGGCAGGAACGGCTGCTCCGGCCCGGTGCCGTGGCCGGTGATACCGCTCAAAGAGTGAATCTCGAAGTCCATCGGCCGCGTGCGGTCGGCGATCACATGGTGTTCGTTGACCCGGTCGGACAAGTGAATGCGGTCCACGCGCTTGGGGAACAGGTTGATCGCCGGCGTGCAGAACGGCAGGAACTGTGCCGCGCCGACGCTGCCTTCCAGGCTCGGCTCGTGGCGGTCGAACAGCACGATCAGTTCCAGCTCCTGGCCGTCGCAGCGTTTGACTGCGCGGCTCAGCTCGGCGAATTCGACGAACAGAAAGCGGTGGGGCAGGGCGAAGTATTCCTGCAGCAGGCGATAACCCTGGAACGCACGCGCCACCACCGGCATTGCCGCGTCGGCATCGTCAAAGCCGCGCGAGCGCAGCGCGTCTTTGGGCAGACGCTCGACCCAGTCGCCACCCGGCTTGCGCGCAAACACGGCGCAGGCATTGCCGAGCAATTGTTCGTAGAGGCGAAAGGGTTGCTCGTCGGCACCGCTGAGGTACAGCGGCAGGTTGTCCAGGTCGAGGCTGTTGAACGGCAGCTCGGCACCGGTGCGCAGGGTCAGGCGCAGGCCGGCCTTGGCTTTCGGTTCGCTAGCGGCCAGGCGGCCGAGTACGGCGGCGGGGTTGCCGAAATATTCGGCGTTGCTGACCTGCAGCGGCCACAGCGTCACCGGGTGCGCGGTGCGGTACTCGCAGCAGGTCTGGGTTTCACGGCCCAGGGCCGCGCGCAGTACGGTGTCGCGCGGCAATGGGAAACCACTGGCCAGGGAGCCCTCATCCGGGTCGGTCTGCAATTGCACCACGGTCATCGACGGGGTCGGCGCCAGGTAGTGCGGGTAGGCAATTTCCAACAGGTTGTGGGTGAAGCTCGGGTACTCGGCATCGAGCTTGAGCTGCACGCGGGCCGTGAGGTAGGCAAAGCCTTCGAGCAGGCGTTCGACGTACGGGTCGGCGCAGTCCATGCCGGACAATGTCAGCCGACTGGCGATCTTCGGGTATTCCCTGGCGAACTCGGCGGCGCTTTCGCGCACGTGGTGCAGTTCCTGGTTGTACAGCTCCAGCAGGCGCGGGTTCATGGGCGTCTCCGCTGATCGGCGTTGACCACGCGCACATGGCCGGACTCCAGGTCCAGATCGGTTTGCAGCAGCAGGCGCAACGGCACCGGCTGCGCCCACAGGTCGCCTTCGATCTCGAAACTCAGGGCGTTGTGATTCATCTCGCCCTGGCCGACGCGGGCCTTGACGCGCAGGGTGTGGCGCAAAATGCGCGGTTCAAAAGTGGCGATGGCCTGGTAGATCAAGGCTTCGAGCGCTTTGATATCCACGCTGGAAACGCTGTTGCCCGCCAGCGCTGGCAGGCCGTAATTGATCACGGACGTGCCGGCCGGCGTGTGCAGGGTGGCATCGGCATCGAGCAGCGAGGTGGTGTTGAGCAGCCACGCCAGGTCGCGCAGCACCGAGGCTTTCAATTGGGTCAGGGACAGCACGCGTTTGTCAGCGCTCTCCTTGGGGTTGGTCGGGTCGTCGTCGGTCAGCCGGTCCAGCAGGGACGGTTGCAGACGGTCGCGCGGGGCGATTTCGGTTACCACCGGAAGAGGGCCGTGAACATTTTCTGGTCTTCCTGACCATAGCCGCACATGGCGCTTGGGTTGACCGTTGAAGCTTCCAGGCGACCGTTGATCAAGCGTACGGCCTGGGATTGGGTCGAGCAGTCTCGGCTCGGTGCAGGCTCTGGCACGCTACGCTCGACCAGAAAAATCGGCACACCCCTGAACGTCTCTACCCGTAATTCACCTTTTGGATTCAGGTTGAAGTAGCAGGGCCATTCCATTCCCAGTGCCAGATGAGTCTGGTCGGGCTTGAGCACCGCACATTGACCCTTGGCGTCCACGAGCTGGATGGCCTGACCGGCGAATACCCCCTGCGTGCGAGCAGGTGCGTCGAGCGGGTTCGGAGCGGGCTCGGCGCACGCGCTCAAGCTGATCAGCAGGTTGGCGAACAGCATTGATTTTAACGTTTTAGCGATCATTGCAACTCCCAGAACCAGACCTGTTTGGAGAGAAAGTCGCCATCGAAAAAGCCTTTGGTTCGGCCTCGGTTCCACAAGTCGATATGGTCACCGGTACGCTCGCTCTCGGGTTCGCCGGCACGTGCAAAGCAATCCTTGAAGAAAACAATTCCGGTTTTTTGATTCAGCGTCAGCCGGTCGGCCGCACTGCCACTGAGAATGGTCGGACGGCCCAAGTGATGACGCCAGAGCCAATTGGCCAGGGATTCAGCACCGCGAGCATGGTCGTGTTTGCATTTTGGGTCGGTATAGGTCGATTTATTGACCTTGATATTCAGCTCGCCATTGAGCGCGACGCTCATACGGATAGCGCACTGATTGCCCCACGGTTGGTCGCAAGGGTTTTTGACGGTGGGGTAGCTGTTCCACAAATTGATAAACGACGGTTTGGCCATGACTCAGATACCGAAGAGGAAAAGGTCGAATGCGAGCAAGCACCAAAACCCCCGGCGCGTAACGACGGGGGTGTGTTGTATCAACGCTTGGTGTTGGACCGGATGTTCCAGCCAAACTTGATCGGGCCGCCGTCTTTGGTGCCGTCGGCTTTCTGTGGCTGGTAGTCGACCAGCACCTGGGCGAAGTTAAGCGTGACGTTCTCGGTCAGGCGATCATCGCTGCCCGAGCCGCCGGTGCTCAGGGACGTGACCAGCACTTCTTCCAGGTTGATCACCATGTACTCAACCTGGCTTTCACCACCGGCCTTGCGCACGGTGAGCTTGACCTTGTCGATGTGCTTGCCGCTGGCGCAGTGCATCATCAGGTTGGGCGAGGCCTTGTCGACATACTTGGTCAGCGACAGGTCCTGGATATTTACCTTGCCGGCGCCGCCACCACCGCCCACGTGCATGTTGCCGGACTGGGCCATGCCCCAGCTCCAGTTCAGCACGTCGATTTCGTCCTTGTGGGCCTTGTCCATGGACTCGCCCTTGATGTCGCCGATCTTGATGAAAATATCAACAGCCATGATTTCTCCCTGTGTGGCACGGGCCACTGAATTTGTTATGCCCCAAAGGGGCAGTGCTTCTCTGTGGGAGCTGGCTCGCCTGCGATTGCATCACCGCGGTCTGACTGACAAACCAAGTTGTCTGCATCGCGGGCAAGCCCTGCTCCCACAGAAGAGCCGGTTCAACCGTTACTTACGCGCTTTTCGCCGAAGGCAGCTTCGAGACCAGACGCAACGACACCGTCAGCCCTTCAAGCTGGTAGTGCGGGCGCAGGTAGAACTTGGAGTTGTAGTACCCCGGGTTGCCTTCCACTTCTTCCACGATCACTTCGGCGGCCGCCAACGGGTGCTGGGCCTTGGTGGTTTCGGTGGAGTGCGCCGGGTCGCCGTCGACGTAGTTGAGGATCCAGTCCTGCAACCAGCGCTGCATTTCGTCCTTCTCTTTGAAGGAACCGATCTTGTCGCGCACGATGCACTTCAAGTAGTGCGCGAAACGGCAGGTGGCGAACAGGTACGGCAGGCGCGCGGCCAGGTTGGCGTTGGCGGTGGCGTCCGGGTCGTCGTATTCGGCTGGCTTCTGCAATGACTGGGCGCCGATGAACGCGGCGAAGTCGGTGTTTTTCTTGTGCAGCAGCGGCATGAAACCGTTTTTCGCCAGCTCCGCTTCACGGCGGTCGCTGATGGCGATTTCGGTCGGGCACTTCATGTCCACGCCGCCGTCATCGGTCGGGAACGTGTGTGCCGGCAGGTTTTCCACTTCGCCGCCGGACTCGATACCACGGATGCGCGAGCACCAGCCGTAGTGTTTGAACGAACGGTTGATGTTCACCGCCATCGCGTACGCGGCGTTGGCCCAGGTGTACTTGGAGCTGTCCGCGCCGTCGGTGTTTTCCTCGAAGGCGAACGCCTCCACCGGGTCGGTCTTGGCGCCGTACGGCAGGCGCGCGAGGAAGCGCGGCATGGTCAGGCCGATGTAGCGCGAGTCTTCCGATTCACGCAGCGAGCGCCAGCCGGCGTATTCCGGAGTGGTGAAGATCTTGGTCAGATCACGCGGGTTCGACAGCTCCTGCCACGAGCCCATGCCCATCACGGTCGGCGAGGCCGCAGCGATGAACGGCGAGTGCATGGCAGCGCAGACTTTCGACAGCTCGCCCAGCAGTTCCACGTCCGGTGGCGACTGATCGAAGTAGTAGTCGCCCACCAGACAGCCGTAAGGTTCGCCGCCGAACTGACCGTATTCTTCTTCATACATCTTCTTGAAGATCGGGCTCTGGTCCCACGCGGTGCCCTTGAATTTCTTCAGGGTCTTGTGCAGTTCGGGTTTGGAGATGTTGAGCACGCGAATTTTCAGCTGCTCATCGCTCTCGGTGTTGTTGACCAGGTAGTGCAGGCCACGCCAGGCGCTTTCCAGTTGCTGGAAGTCCTGGTGGTGGATAATCTGGTTGACCTGGGCGGTGAGCTTGGCATCGATGGCGGCGATGATCGATTCGATCGACTTGATCGCGTCATTGGACACCAGATCGGTTTGCGCCAGGGCCTGTTCGGCCAGGGTGCGCACGGCAGTTTCCACGGCTTCGCGGGCACGCTCGGTCTTGGGCTTGAATTCCTGCATCAGCAGGGATGCGAACTCGCTGGTTTCTTCGGTGGCGCCCAGATTCAGCGCGCCTTCGCGAACGGTAGTGTCGGTCATGATTACTGATCCCCTGCAGGCTTCGGCGCGCTGGCAAGTGCCTGGAGCAGTGCCGGGTCCTTGATCGCCTTCATGATGATTTCTTCAGCGCCGGTCTTGCCGTCCATGTAGGTCAGCAGGTTGGCCAGTTGGGTGCGGGCTTCGAGCAGTTGGTTCAGCGAGTCGACCTTGCGCGCCACGGCGGCGGGGCTGAAGTCGTCCATGCTTTCGAAGGTGATGTCCAGGCTCAGGTTGCCTTCGCCGGTCAATTCGTTGGGGACATGGAACGCCACGCGCGGCTGCATGGCCTTGAGACGCGAGTCGAAGTTGTCGACGTCCACTTCGAGGAACTTGCGGTCGGCGACCGCCGCCAGAGGCTCGGCAGGCTTGCCGGCGAGGTCGGCCATCACGCCCATCACGAAGGGCAGCTGGACCTTTTTCTCGGCGCCGTAAAGCTCGACGTCGTACTCGATCTGCACCCGAGGCGCGCGGTTGCGCGCGATGAACTTCTGAGAACTTTGCTTCGCCACGTTGCTGCTCCTGGTCGCTTGAGCGACGGTGTTGTTACTGCACAGTCCGGCGGCTTACTCGCCGTCCGGGCCGCGCAGGTTTTCAAATTGGGACATGCCGTCGGGAATCAGATTGCGCACGATGGCCGCGAAATCGGCGTGCACCAGATTCTTCGCGCGGTTCAACAGCACCGGCAACGGGCTTGAAGGTTCGTGCCGGGTGTAATACGCAAGGATCTTGTCGAGGCTGCGCAGCACGTCATCGCGGCTGGCGATATCGCCAGCCGGACGCGGTGCGGCGGGGGCTGCGGCGAAGTCGACCGAGGGGGCATTGTCGTCACTGACGGCCTCGGGTTCGCGGCTGCTGTCGGTGCCGGGCACCGCTTGATTGAGCAGGTGCAACGCCTGTTTAAGCGGCTGCTTCAAGGCGCTGAGGTCCACGCCCTGGGCGGAACCGACCTGGTCGTTGACCTGTTGTTCGATGGCTTCGCAGGCTGCACGTGCCGCGCTGAGGGCGTCGCGGGTGGCTTGCAACTGGTCGGGATCGCTGTCGAGGAACGCGGCGTTGAGTTGCTGCGCGCCGAGTGCTTCATCAGGAAAGCTCAACAGCCCGCTGGCATTGAGCGCGGCGCGCAGGCTCACCGGGCCGAAGGTGCGCGAGCGCGTGAGAATGCTTTCGCGCAGCAGGCGGATGGTGGTGTCGCTGGCCAGGCCGGAAAGGGCGTTGATGCGCACGGTTGGGTCGTTGTCGTCGTCGGCATCCAGGCGCGGGTGCAGCTCGGCCCAGTATTGGCGCAGCAGCGCGTCGATCAGCGTGAGAACGTCGGCCAGCCCCGCGACACCCTGGAGGGCGAGGGTGCTTTGCAGCAGAAAGTGGGTGATGCGCAGGTCTTTGCTGCGCTGCAGCAAGTCGAGGCTTTGCTGCTGGATGCTGCGCCAATCCGGCGGTTCGGCGGGCAGAATGGAGTCGCCCATGCTGCGCTCGGGCTGGCCCTTGGCATCACGTTCCAGTTGGAGAAATTGCGCGTCATATTCCATGTCTTCGCCACATGGCGAGTTCGCGGAAACGGCGGTGAGCAGCAACGGCACATCCACTGAAATTGATCTCCCTATCAGCCCGCGGGAGGGCGAGCAATTCATGCATTAGTTGCGCGAGGAACTTTGCATGGTTTCTTTGTCATATAAATCGCATGCCACTAATGTGACATCACGTCTATGCAAGAAGTTGTGCATTTTTGGTGTAGTAGTTACGCCTTGTCAAGGTAAGCTATTCGCTCTCTGTGACAGATGTGCGGTGCTTAACAACCTGCGCGACTGGCGGGTCGAGTGAAGGACCCGCGCAGGATTTTTGTCACAGAGCCCGGTTAAGATCAGCGATCATGCTGACAAAAGCAGGTTCCAAAGGTCGGTTGCACGACCCGAAAGGGGGGAATCTCGGGAAACGCTGTCCCGGGAATCGACTGCGCGCGAAGTATCAGCAAGGAGGCAAGATGTCGCTGTGTTTGACTATTACTAGTTATCACAAGATCACCCCTGGGCAGTGCCCCGAAAAGTCCATTGATCAGGGCTCGATGGCGATCGGCCGCAGTTCGGAAAACGACTGGGTATTGCCCGATCCAGAGCGCCTGGTCTCTTCACAACATTGCGTTATTCAATACAAGGATGGCCGTTATTATTTAACGGATAACAGCACCAATGGCGTGGAATTGGTTAACGCCGGTATTCGCATGCGCCGGGGTAACAGCGAGCCGTTACAGGACGGCGAGTTGATCCGCATCGGTGATTACGAAATCCAGGCGCGCATCGATTTCACTGTGCAAGCCATTGATAGCCAAGCCTTTGCCGGTGACTCGCCGAACAGCTTCGAAGCGTTGATGGGCGCCGTTGCGAACACGCCCCAGGCCACGCCGGCGATTGCACCGCAGTTTCAGGGCGCCTCGTCGATGGACACCCTGCCGGACCTGTTCGACTTTCTCGGCCCCGCCGCCGTGCCGCCGCCGACCGTGGCCGATCATGTGCCGTCCGAACAGCACGATTTCCGCCCACCCGCGCCCGTCGCCGCGCCGATTGTCGAAACGCCAGGAGCGTCAGCTGCGGTGATTCCCGAAGACTGGGACCTGCTCGGCGATGCGCCACCGCCGCCCGCACCCGTCATCGCTGCGCCACCTGTGGTCGAGCCCGCGCTCCCCGTGGTCAGCGCCCAGCCCCAACCGGACCTTTTGCAAGCCTTCCTGCGCGGCGCCGGCCTCGATCAGCTGCGCCTGGACAACGCCGATGCCTGCGCCCAGATGGAAAGCATCGGCCGCAGCTACCGGCTGATGGTCGAAGGCCTGATCGATGTGTTGCGTGCCCGCGCCAGCCTCAAAGGCGAGTTCCGCATGCAACAGACCATGATCCAGCCCGCCGAAAACAATCCGTTGAAATTCGCCCCGAATGCCGACGAAGCGTTACTGCTGTTGCTGCGTCATGGCAACCAAGCGTTCATGGCGCCGGATGTGGCCGTGCGCGAGAGTTTCGATGACCTGCGCGCGCACCAGCTGGCGGTGATGGCCGGCGTGGAAGCGGCGATCAAGCACCTGCTGGCGCGCTTTGAGCCGGCGCAGCTGGAAGAACGCATGGGCAAGCCTGGCGGGCTGTCGAGTCTTTTCCACGGCTCGCGTCAGGCCCAGTACTGGCAACAGTTCACCGAGCTTTACAGCAACATTTCCCGCGAGGCCCAGGAAGATTTCCAGGACCTGTTCGGCCGCGAGTTCAGCCGAGCCTACGAAGAGCACAGTGCACGACAGCGTCGCTGACCCGACGCGACCCAGGATTCAACGGATAGCCAAGTACGTCATTGAGGACACAGGATGATTTTCAGGTTTTTACTCGCAGTCGCCACCGCGCTGCTGCTGACGGCGTGTACACAACATGCGGCCAAGCCCGAAAGCGCGGCTGAAGCCGACGCGAACAGCGCTGCCATCACATTGCATTTTCACGCCATCGCCGGGCTCAACCCCGGTGTCAACGGCCAGGCCGCGCCGGTGCGGGTGCGCATTTTCGAACTGAAAAACGCCGCCACCTTCGCCCGCTCCGACTACTTCGCCCTGGCCGACCGCGCGCAGTCCACCCTCGGTCTCGACCTGCTGGACCAGGACGAAGTGATGGTCCAGCCCGGCCAGCAACTGAGCATCCGGCGCGACCTCGACCCTGCCACGCGCCAGGTCGGCCTGCTGGTGGGCTATCGCGAGCTGGACCGCGCGCAATGGCGCGCGGTGGTCAACGTGCCGCCGCGTCAGAACACCGAACACCAGATCAGCCTCGATGTGCGCGCCGTGCGCGCCGATGTCGTGGCTCCCCCCTCCAGCCCTGCCCAATAAGAAATCATCGGAGCTCCCATGTCCTGGAACAATCGCGTGGTCTGGTCGGAAGGCATGTTCATCGGAACGCAGCACTTCCAGCAGCATGACCGTTACCTCGAGAACCTGATTGATGCCCGCAGTCGCCCGCTGTCTGCCGGCGCCTGGGGCTTTTCCGAGCTGCTGATCGACCAGGGCCTGCTGGCCCAGGGCAAGCTGGCGATTGTCTCGGCGCGGGGCCTGTTGCCCGATGGCACGCCATTCAATATTCCCCAGGACGACCTGGCGCCGAGCCCGCTGAACATTGACGACAACCTGCGCGACGGCCTGGTGTACCTGGCCTTGCCGCTCAAGCGTGCGGGTGCGCGGGACACGGTGGAGGCAGGCGAAGCGCTGGAAGCGGCGCGTTACGTGAGCCAGGTGCGCGAAGTGCGCGACGATAACGCACCGTTCGAAAACCGCGCGCCCGTGGCCGTAGGCGCGCGTGCGTTGCGCCTGCTCACCGCCGAGGATGGCATCAGCGACTACGCCGCCGTGGGCCTGGTGCGCATCAAGGAAAAACGCGCCGACCGCGCCTTGGTACTCGACGACACTTACATCCCGCCGGTGCTGGACGTGGCCGCCAGCAAACCGCTGAGCGCGTTTCGCAGTGAATTGCTCGGCCTGCTGCACCAGCGCGGCGAAGCCCTGGCCGGTCGCGTGGTGGCTTCGGGCGCTGGCGGTGCCTCGGAGATTGCCGATTTCATGCTGCTGCAACTGGTCAACCGTGCGCAGCCGCTGATCCAGCACATCACCCAACTGAGCCCCGCTGCACCCGGAGCGTTTCTTCAGCGAACTGGTGAGCCTGGCCGGTGAGTTCTCCACCTTTGCCACGTCGGGTCGACGCCCCCAGGAATACCCACACTACCAGCACGACGACCTGG